>PVHY01001221.1:0-153668 GCA_004024945.1 Uropsilus gracilis
CTGTTTTTTTTTTTTTTTTTTTTTTTTTTTTTTTTTTTTTTTGTTTTTTTTTTTTTTTTTTTTTTTTTTTTTTTTTTTTTTTTTTTTTTTTTTTTTAAGACTATTTTTGCCTGTGAATCTCAGGCTTGCATTGCCTGGGGTACCACAGATTCAAACAATCCCCAACCTCAGCTTCCCAGGTAGCTGGGATTACAGGTGCACGTCACCACGCCCAGCTATATTTTTTTGGAACTAGGTCTTGCTATGTCCGGCAGGACTCGAACCGTGATCCCTGGCCCTGGCCAGTGTAGCTTCAGTTTTGATTACATTTTCACTGTTATTTTTGACTGATTTTTAAATCTGCTCTTCAGTCTAAAAGATACTCCTTTTGTTCTAAAAATATGTCAAGCTTTCTTTAGTTTGTCTGATTCTGCTGGATCAAATTTTCTTTTCTCTCCTTTAGTTTCTTCACTTTTTAGTTTCAAGTTGTTAACATTACTTCTACCAACACTATACAATTGTTGTATGAGTTAAAAGTCAAAGTATTACATAATATGTGGCAAATAGTGGCATTAGCCTTTTATAATAATTAAAAATAATGAAATATGACAGTGGAGATTTATGATATACATTTTACTGGGGAAAATGAAAGAAAGCCTGCATAAGTAAAAATATACCATAGCTGGATAGAAACAGTAAAATTTTTGTGTTTCTCTTGATTCATATTTTTTATATTATTTTAATAAACTTTCCAACTATATTTTTAAAAATGACATACTTATTACAAAGTTAATGATAAAGATCAAATAGTTAAAAGAAATTTTTACTTTTATTTTTAACCTTGTTATAGTAACTGTCTTAGAACTGCTTCAGTAGTAATAACAAAATATGATTTCCTAAAACTTGGTTCTCTTTTTTTCTGTAGCTACTTAACAGGCCTTCTAAAAGGCCTGTTTTTGAGCAGGAGAGAAAGGATGTGGTTGAAAGAACTCTTTCCTATAGAAATGATCTCACAACTCCAGATATCTTTTTTTCTTACATATAGCAAATTGTAAAGGTCCTTTCAGTTCCAGAGTGAAAATGGCTCCTCTAAGCTCTTCTTGGAGGATTTTTATTCTTTTACTGGATATGATCTGACTTATATCACTAGCAGCCTAAACTATCTTACTTAGTAATACGCATCATTTTTTCTCTCTTTAACATACCTAACATTTTTACATAATGTCTTTTTCATTTTAAGTCAGCAAACCTATGCTGTTTTTATATGACTATTTGTTGAGCATTTATATCTAAATATAAGGTACTAGTTGAGGTACTAAAAAAAAGGACAAAGTCCTACTTCAATAATATTTGTAGGTAATATTTACTTAGGGTATAGTTGTAATATGCTTGATATATTTTGAATCTTTTTATCCTCTCAAAAATGTGTGATAGGTAAGATTAATATCACTGTTTTATACACAAATGACTTAACTACTTGTCTAAGATTGAAGAAAGCACCTAGAAGTGGTCCTAGGATCATACCACTTGTTAATGGTGGTAGGCAGAATATTAGAGATAATTTTTGCTTTATATTGCACACCAGCAGTCATTATTCTTGTGTTTTCTGATAGTGCTACTAAATATTGCCATAGATGTTGGTTAAGGAGTGAGGGATAGAAATGGGTCATGTTTGGTGCCGAGCTGATGACTAACTCTTAAGTGGTATTCAACTGTGCTCTCCCCATCAGACATTAACACACAGTATGTGTGTCTATAAAAATAACATTTTTTTTCCAGTGCCACAGATCAATGTGATGGTAGAAGAATATGTAATGGTAGAGGGGTACTGTTACATGTTTAATTTCTGTTATTATTTTGCTTTAAATTTATGAGAATGAAAATATAAAAGATCTATCTACCTAATGATGATTTATATTTTTAGTTATTAGAATAAATCTGATTGGATTTGTTAGTCCCATTGGGTCTATTAGACGCCAGTAGATTAAATGATTACCCTATAGAATCAGCAAATCATGACTCAGTAGCATGTGTTATCTCTGGTGATTAATTACTGGTGGGGGTGACGTGCAGCAGATGCCTGACTCTTCCTTTCTGGGTCTCTTAGCAACAGCTCGAAGAAGAGGCAGCTAAGCCCCCTGAGCCCGAGAAGCCTGTGTCCCCTCCTCCTGTGGAGCAGAAGCACCGCAGTATTGTCCAAATTATTTATGATGAAAATCGGGTAAGCTCATGCTGTTTCTCATGGTATAGACCTTTAAGACTACTTGACTGCCTTTTCTAGTTATCAGTGTTCTGCGGTGGTGTTAATTATATCTAAGCCTTCATTCTTTTATAATTTTTAATGTTTTAAAACTTAGACTGAACCTGGTATTTTTTCCCCTTATAGACTGAAAAAAGTTTATAATTGTGTCTTAAATTATTTAACATTTTATTTTACATTTTATACTCTATAAATATTATTTATTGAGTATAATGTCAGCTGAATCTCTCTCCTGTTTATACAAATACTGGCAAACAAGTTTAGTAACACGTAATGCAAAACAGGCATTCTGTAATTTTTCATTTCATAAGAGGCATTTAATGGCAAATATCATTAATAATCTAGTAGAGATGGGCCATTGGATATGGAAATGACTTCCATTATCACCTTTAGAATTGATGGCTTGACTATGATTTGACTCATAGTTGACCTTTAAGTAGACTTCACTTTCTTTCTTGTTTTTATTAAAATAATTTTTTTTTCATATTCTTAATTAAAAGTGTCCATGGATTTAGGAAAGCCAGGCCTCAATTCTATGAATAATTTTGTGATGTTGAAGCTAGTTTTTTGGCCAGAAATGTAGCTTAGAAATAAATAGTTAAAAAGGAAATTGATGTCAGATAAAAAACAAAAAACAAAACTCAAAAAACTTCTGAAAGAACTGCTTAACAGTAGGTTTCCAGAGCTCTCAATCCAAAAAGGAAAAAATATACTTACAAGTATTATTAGAGAGAGTATGCTTGATAGCAGAAGATGATCCTAAGTTAGAAATTGGGATTGTTAATTGAGTTTATTTGCTTTGCAGTTAGTGGAGTCACTGGAGTAATACAGGCTACTTCTAACTTTATGGTAACTCAGATCCTAAATAAAAGTTCTAAGAAAAACATCCGCAGATTAGTTATTAAACATTCATAGACATGATTTTGTACTCAGCTATACATGTATAGCTAGATAACTGAAATTTATATATACAGTTTTTCTCACAGGTAAAAATATGGACAATTAATATTATTTATTGACTGAATTCAAAATCCAAAGTCCAGTTTATTGAATTGACAGAATATACTTCATGAAAAGCAGTCTAGTGAGGATAAAGGACAGCAAGAGAAGGGAGTGACAAGGACTGCCTCATGGCATGCCTAGATAGAGGTGATCTTTTGTTTAAGAGGCACATGTGAAATCTCCTGCTTTAAAACATAGTCTAGGAACAAAATATTTTTGTGCACTGATTGACTTCATGACCAGAGTGTGAACACGGGCATAAAGTAAAAGTGAATTAGAGTTATTAACAGTGAAAAAGAATCTTACATGATTTTGATTTCTTTATATTGAGTTAATTTTTAAATAAATCAAGTTTAGTGATTTTTATCAATTGATTGGATATCTTAATTAGCCTTGTCTCACAACATTAACAATTAGTTTCCAAAATTAGTGAACTCTGTGGTTGCCTAAGATATGAGGGCTGAAATCTATGGAGCAAGATATCTGTGAACTTAGTTTGTGTTTAATTTTTGTACGTATATTTTCATTAATTAGTATAGTAAATGTTCCTTGATGCCCATCAACAAAACTGAAAGCCCCTTTCAGACTACTGTTTATTTTAGAATTTACATTTTTTTTATTCTGTTAAAAACAGAAAAACAACTGAACTTGAAATCTGTGTATTAGACATAACAGTAACTCACAGTAACTGTAAATATCTTTTAAAAAATATCCTTTTTGTATGCCTTACAACCAGTCATCTGCTATGAGTCATAACATTGTTATGAAGGTTTCTGGACGGGCTGAGATGGGAGCACAGCTGGACCTGGAGCCCAGGCGTTCTTGCTGTTGGCTTAGTGGTTTTCCTGCCTTAGCATGCTGCCTTTTGTTAGGCCTTCACTGCCTGTTCAGCTTACTTTAATGAATAACTTTATCTGTTCTGCCACCACAGGCAAGGAGAGATGGGTGATGACAGGAGTACATCTCCATCTTGTTTCTTTGGCAGCAGTCTACACTGGCTAAGAATTAAGCCTAATATGACTTAATAGACAGGAGCCATTATCTTGTATAAGACATATTTCTTTCATTTAGAAAATTACTGGGAGCAAAGAAAACTATCCAAAAGTGGTGGTTAATTTTAGAGCTGACTTCTTGAGAGAAAAATTGCTTTGCATCATATTTAAATTTCAGGCTGAGTCTTTTAGTCTCTTAGACTCTCCTGCACTATTTTTAAATTGCAGTTTGCCTTTACTTTTCCCAGCTGTAGGTTTTGAAAATAACTTCAGAATAATAATACACCGAAAAGGGAATGTATGTAGTTTTCAAAAACATATTTATTTTTGATTGAATGATATGTAATATAATGTGACCAAAGAAGAAAGAAGAGGTTGATTGTGGAGAGTGTACTGAAACCCAACAACCTCTGGTTGCCTTTTTAATATGTCTTAGGCATTTCTCTTTTTTTTCACAGTATGAATTTAATCAGTGAAATGCATCAGTTATACCCCCTAAATATTGGCTAACTGCTGGTTAGCTGCTTCTCTCTTTTTCCAAATAACTTAATTTGAACCATTATCTCTTACATAGATTATTGGGTTTTCTTCCTTTATTTTTTCTTCCTAACCCATCCTTCATATTTGAGTCCCCTTGTATGATTTTCCAAGTGAAACTTTTTGATGATACCCTATTTTGTACAGATACCCCCAAATTTTTTGGTCTATGCTTATGTGGCTACCTACCTGGTCTTGGCCAGATCCTCCTTTCTGAGTGACATCCTACCAGAGTAAGTTTTTAATGTTTCCTTGAAATTGGGTAGTACTTTTACTCCATGATGTTGCCTCTGTCTTCAGTTGGTTTAGTGCTTTTGTTTTGTTTTGTTTTGTTTTGTTTTGAGACTAGCTCTTGCTATTTTTTGTCTGTGAAACCGCAGGCTCACGTTGCCTAGGGTACCACAGACTCAAGCAATCCCAGCCTCAGCTTCCCAGGTATCTGGGATACAGGTGTGCGCCACCATGCCCAGCTATTTTTTCTTTTTAGGACTAGGTCTCGCTATATGCCCCTGGCGGGACTCAAATCGCAATCCCTGGCCCAGTGGCTGCTTCCTAGGCTGTCGCTTTATAAGCATGCACCACCATGCCCGGCTTGGTTTAGTGTTTTTTCTCTGTGTCCAGGGCACTTGTCCTTTAAGTCCCAACTTAAACATCTTTTTTGTCTACGAATCCATTCAAGACCCCCTTATCCTTCAGCACCAGGAAGGGCTATCTCATGGTTTTTATCTTTTATATCTAACATGTACTTGGCATATAGAACATATTCAATATATGATTGAGTAATGAACTATTTCTGTCTGTATATTTAGAATGCAAGTTATAATGTGGAACTTTGAGTTTTTGACTTTCTGTCAAATTGTTGATAGGTTAATTTCTTCTTAGTAATTAAGTGAACATGAAGTAAAGTACAATAAAACTTTACAAAACCTAAATCTTGGGGTCTGCAAACATCTTAAATATCAGTATTTAAAGTCGCTGTTTTAAGTGTCTTAATAGTATTTTTGATAATGTAGTTTTACATCCTTGTCTCTATTATTTGTGTACAGTTCCACTTACTCTGCCCTTGTTTTTCATGTAGACTCTATAATGTAGATTGCCTTACAGCAAATTTGAAAACCAGTAACTGTTGAATAATATTTCTTGTTCATGACTTAGAGATTTTCAAATTTATCGTTCATGAAAATATTTGTTATTTAGTGTATGCTTACACTGATGAATTTGAATTTTGTTTAATTACATTTTGGCTTCTTGATGTTTATAGATACCTTAGATCTGTTTTATTTCCCTCCAACTGGAGATCTTTGTATTTGAAATAACTTGAAGGGAAGGTTTGAGGACCACTGGGACCACTGTCATATAGTGGCTAGTGGCTAAAACATACTGAAAAATAGCTTATGATGTGTAGAATAACTTCACAACAAAGAATTACGTGGTCTAAAATGTTACTAGTAATAAGGTTTATAAGCCCTTCTGAAAACTATCTATAGATATAGAATTTGCTATGCAAGTTTAATGGATTTTTGTAGTTTTATATTTAACATTTTTGATATGTCTCTTCATAGTGCTTTTAAAAAGTTTTTTGAGTATGACAACTCAAAGCACTTTTTGTGAAAAGAACTGTGCTAAACAGTTTAGCACAGTTCTTTTCACATAATATATGATAAATAAATATTTGAGTGATGTGATTGATAAATGAAGATGGAAGGGAGAGTGTTTATTTAAGGGACTGTCTTTCTTTACACTTGGGGAATACTGATTGATAGTCATTCCTTTTTGTGTGTCACATCAAAAGCCCGGGAGAGCTTTGCAGCCACAAATGCATTGAGGAGGGAGGTGCAGCAGCAGGCAATGAATGATTGTTACTGAGAATGTGAGAATCTTGGGCACATTTGCTAGTCTTATAATTCTAGTTTGTCTGTTAAGGGGAAGTTTCTATTAAGGTAGCACCTCGGTTTAGATTGTTTTACTTTTGAAAATGGCAAGTAAAATATGTAATTCAAAATTTATTTGCCACTAAAAACTTTTGAGTAATTTAAACTAGTTGTTTCTTCTATTTTTTGACTATTACTGAGGTTTTCTTATAACTAGAAAATAAGTTCACTTTAAATTTTTCTTTGAAGAGATTAATTTTTCTGAGAACAGTAAATATTGGCAAGTTTGATATCTTATGTTTTTAATTTTTCATTAAAGATTATGAATTAAAACATTTAGAATTTGATTCATTTTTAATACTGGATTTTTAGTTTTTCTCTCTACAATCTTTTTTAATAAGTTTGTTAAGTTGATACTAATTTATAGCATTATGTAAGTTTCAGGGTGTGCAGTGTTACACCTATAATCTTAATTTGTTTGATTTTAAGAATTTATAAATTCTTGAGGTATTTGCTTTCAATATAAATGTTGATTTTTGACTTTGATGAGAAAACTGAAAACAAAATTAGCATATTTTAATCTGCTACATGAAAAAGATGAAATAAGGATTAAATTCAATTGAAGAGTAATATTTAGATAAATACTGTCAAATAGGTGGTGATTTTGCATTTGAGGAGTAATGTAATTTTCAGTTATATAAAGACAGTACAATGATATCTTTATTCTAGAAAAAAGCAGAGGAAGCCCATAAAATATTTGAAGGTCTTGGCCCAAAAGTTGAACTGGTAAGTAAGAATTTCTTTTTTCATTTATAGTGCTTTTGTGGTACTAGTTTCTCTTGGGATAAGATGAAATGCAATGTATTTACTCTGGATGAGAGGGATGTAGCTGGGCAGGAAATTTGTAGTAAAATATAAAATAATGGTGCATGCACTTGGTTACAATGCTTTGTAGAAGCATTATCCTAAGCATGTTTTTGCCTGAGCAGCTGCTTCATCAGTTCAGGGTAAAGGAAAGAAGAAATAAAGGAATTAAAAAGCCCTTTGAAAATATACCATTAGAATGAGCTGGTACTAAATACTCTTTTGCCTTTTAAATAAAAAAAAATATCTATGAATGAATATAATTATTGTAGATGTAAAAATTACTAAAAGATAACAGCATTTTGAAGAACTAGGTCAAAGAGTTAACTCAGGGAACTCAAATCTAGACGTTTTGGTAGGGCATGTATTATGTAGCCTCATTAGTACTTTACTTAGAGTTACATTAAAGTATAAATTGTTCCTTGTTCTTTTATAGACGTATATGTAGCACTTTATATATAAATGTTTAATTTATTTTCTAGCCCCTCTATAACCAGCCATCAGATACCAAGGTGTACCATGAAAACATCAAGACGTAAGTATTTATCATCTTGGAGATCTTCAATTAAAGACCATATTTTCTAAAAAGAGATTGTTATATGTTATTTGCTGCCATATTATTATAATATAGTGCAGGTGTGTTTTAGATTTGTGTAATTTGCTGTCGTTTTACTATATGTTATCTTCCTCTGGCTTCTTGGGGGTTGGGGTAACAACTTTGAATTTCCGAGGCCAAAAAATGAAATAAATTATTGCATAAAACTAGCTGGTTTTATAATCTGCTAGTAAAAAAGGTGGATACTTAACAATGAAATGGCTTACCTTGAGGCTTGAATTTTTTGCCTCCTGTTTTGTCTTTTTTTCAGTGGAGTACCTGCAAGGCGCATGATGAAGTAAGATAATGAAGCTTTTTCATTTAAGACTAGTGATGACACCGTCCCCCACCAAGCCACATCTGCCATTGCAAAGTAGAAGTGCCACGGATCATTTTATCATTATTCAAAATCCTATTCTAGGGAAATCCCTTCCATGATCTTGCTAATGACGGTATTTGTAGACACTTCTGCCATTTAATGTCCTGGTGCCTTGGAAGCGCTCAAGTCACCTCACGTGGGTGAGGAGACTGCTCCAAAATGTAGTTTGCTTAGCCTTGCTCATCCTAGATACCAGGCCTTTATGGATGCAGATTTTGGAATAAGAAAAGTGAAAAGAACCTAATTTATTGATCTGATTAAAGAGAGGAAGCTAGACATCTTTTTAAAAAAATTATCATAGTTTAAGAGAATTTAGGTGAAATATTCTTAGTTTGTAACAAAAATGTGATTTCTACTTTATATGTTTTATTAAGTACAACCAGAACATTAGAAGTATTTGCTGATACAGTTATTAATGAGCACATTGCTATTTATATATATATATATATAATTTTTTTTTTCTTTTCAAAAATTTCTTATTGAGGGTATATGCATTACATTGGTTAACTACTTTGCAGAACTGGTGGCAAATATAAATTGCATGGTAGTATGCATGAAAAGTTGAAATTTAAATAAGTTTAACTTTTGTTAAATGGTTCATAGTAAAAGTTATATAATTTTTCTGTGAGACGCTACTATGGTCTTGACAACCCTTAGAAGTAGGTTAGGCAAAACTATTCTAAAATATACCTTGTTTTGGAACTGTTTAACTGTTTTAGCATTTTTAAAAATGAGAATAGCAGATAAAATCTAGTTAGTTACTTTTAATGATTTTTCTTCACAAAGCTTTAGTTATGTTTGTGTTGTCTCCCCACCCCACTCCTGATACTAGCTGGAGAGCAGATGTGTCTGTTTTATATTCTGCTATGTATATTGTCTCCTGCAATGCTTGGTACACTGTCCTGAGATGAGTTGCAAACAGGCTAACTTCTTTATTGTTATTCTTAGGAAACTTTTAAATTATTTGTTGATTGTAATTTGCCTTTGAGTAACACATACTTGCAGTTGTTACAGTTAACTGAATATATGGTAACATTACACTGTATAATACCTTTTGAAATATTATTTATTCAGCTGCATGTATCCATATGAATCGTTCAGTACTTAATCTTTCGTCACCGTCATTTGCTTTGTATGAACTAGCAAATGTGCCTTTTAATAATTCTTTTCATCTTTTGGCTGCTTTTCCATATAGCTAGCTCCCGATTGTCCATGCTTATTTGAATGGAATCAGTGTCACTATTAGTCCTGAGTGGCAGATAAATCCAAAAAATTACTTCTGCTTGCCTTGGCTTTGTATTTATATTTGAATAATCAGCTTGAAATCTGTTCTGGAAGTAGGTGGGGTATAAATATTTATATTTGAACCTGCATGTCATTGTTTTTTGAAGTGACAGTGTTTAAAGTTTAAAAATTGAAACTGTTATGTTGCAATAAGAGAAGTCTTCCTGTTTTGTTACTTTGCCCTCCATTACTTCTTAGAATGGATTATATCATTTCTGTAACTGAAGAAAATCTGTTTAAAGCAGAAGTCACCTCTCTAAATATGTTGCTATACATTCTCATAGAAAGGAGGGCAGCCTCATATCTGAGGTGGGAGTTAACTTTAAAAACCTTTCCTTCTCATCTACCTCCCCACCTCCAGTGAAGTTTTTATCACCAGAGTTCTTAAGAAAAATCAATAACTGTAATTATGACTTGAAAATAAGGTTTGCCTTTTATTGGATGTAATAATTGAAAATTACTTAAAATCTTGATATAGAATAGGAGGAATTTTAGTCAGTTCTAATTTTGCAAAAGTCTTATTTTGCAGAGTGGAAAATTAAAATTAATTTTGATTACACCACATATTTTTAAGTGATCTTTGCTTGTTTTCCAGTGTCTCTGAAAATTGAAAAGTAAATGCATTATTGTGCATTGTCTTAATGTCATGCAAACATATTTTTCTTTTCTAGAAACCAGGTGATGAGGAAAAAACTCATTTTATTTTTTAAAAGAAGAAATCATGCAAGAAAACAAAGGGTGAGGTCCTATCCTTGTTAACTGAAATTTGTACAACTGTCCCATCCCTACGCGTGTAGACATTCATTTTCACATTATGAGAATGATTCTTGATTATATTTGTGAAAAGGTACTGATTTAGAAAGTAGCTAGATATGATAAATATGAATTTACTCTTAGCAATTTTTTTATACCACAGTTCATATTTAATGCCATTACCAAATTAATTTTTTTTGTCATCTATGGATAACATTTTCATCTAGTCAAAAATAAAATGGTGAGTAGTTAATATTAAAAGAGAAATAGGATAATTTACATTTAGTCTCCTTAGCCCTCAAACAAATGTGGGTAAGTTGTGGTTGTGCTATTTGGATATTACTGTTCTTTCTCTTAGAAACTGGGTCAGTTCAAGTTCAATCTTTTAAAATTCAGGTAGTTTTTATTTTATTGTGTAATTTGCATTCCAAAAATTACATGGTTATAATCTTCATGAGAATTTACAAAAAAAAAACCACTGTTCTTATTTCCATAAAATGTTCATACTAATTTTAGACAAGCTTGATTCATCTAAATTCCATTGTTTAGTGAATAAATGGTACTAATTCACATTTGAATTGAGCTTTGTAAGACCTTATGTTTAAAAACCTGACTAATGAAGTTTGAGTCAGCAACTTTTATTTGGTGTATACAACCTATGTTGTCTTAACTTGCCATTCTAGTCTTTCAGATACTATCTTAAATTGCTGTTCTTGAAATTTTTATTTTAACTTTTTTTTTGCAACTAGCAAATATTAAGTAAGAAACTAGCTAATGTATTTTTTTTTTCCTGTTCTGTGATTGTGTTGTAATTGTGGTAATTGCTAAATTTGCTTTCTGGTCTTGTAAATACAGAAGCACTTTTTTTTTTCTTAAATGTTGCACAGACTATTTGTTTATGAAGTGTATATGTTTACTGATTTGTTTAATAATCATTTATTGGCTGTTCATTCTGTCCCATGTATTATTCTACAAAGGTGAGCAAGATAGCCATATGGTTTAGGGAGCCTGAGGTATGGGCATGGGGGCAAATCAGTTATCAGGCAATTATATTATTATGATTATACTGGTGGCAAAAGATTGTGAGCACATATAAGAGGCATAGTAATGCATAGGTGAGTCATAAAGGGGCAGTTCCACAGGAAAACTAGTGCTCAGGAAACTTGAAAAGGCAGAAGGAACAGTGTTAAGTGCAAGTCTAGGAGATGGAAGGTGTGTAACTGGTTTAAAGATGCTGGACTAATACTGAATTGGGAGTGTAGGGAGGGATGAGACTACTAAGGGAAATCAATGTGTAGTGATACCATAGCCCTGTAGGTCACATAGGAGACTTTGAATCGGATTCAGAGAGTCTCTTAAATGTTTAAGGAAGTGAAATGTTCAAGTTTGTATTTTAAGAATTTGTATCTAGCTACAACACTGAGAATGCATGGAGACATTTAGGAATTTAGGTGCAGGATGATATTGACTTGACTGAGGATGTAACTGTAGAGATGGAGGAAAAGTGAAAGATACAAAAAAAACATGTAGGAGTTAGAAAGAATGAGTAGGAAGTAAGGAGTGGATGGTTGGTATTAGGTGTGAGGAGGGTAATACTCTTCTCTAGTGCCAGTTTCGGAAATGACTAATGTTAACAGTCCTTCCACATCACTTTGTGTGTCCTTAGATGTGTACACAGTACTGTGCACATGTGGAGGTGTTCTTCTGTTTGTTTTTTTTTTTTCTCATTGCTATTTAAAAAATGGGATCATAGTTTACTCACTGTTCTAAAAACATTAATTTTGAGTTTCATGTGTTTCACTGGACTTCCTTTTAACCATAATTTACAACCAATTTCTGCCTTTTGTACATTGTCAGAATGTTTGTTTATATAACATTGCTTACTATAGCAAAAAATTACAAGTAACTGAAACTTTAGCAATAAAGGAACTGTTGAAGTATGTTTCTCTGGTCGATTGGAAAATAACAACAAAGTGTTAATAGCATTCCCTATGGGTGATTGATAATACTATTTACATGTTTTTTGTTTTTAATTTTCCATTTATTTGAACAATGAAGAATTGTTATCAGAAAAACAATAAAATGACTCTCAGCTGCCAGTAATAGTGCATTAATTGATTTATTACTTTATATAATCTTAAAGTTAACAAAGTTCTCACTAAGCTCTGTATGTTGATCTTTCATAGGAAACAGCTCCTTTTAAGATCAAGGACAGTTTTTCATTCACAGTTGAGTCATAGACCAAATGTACTGCTGAATTGACATTAAGTAGCATTTACTTCAAATTATTAGGTGTATCAAAATCATAGTTCAGTTTAATTATTAATTTGCATGGGTATTTGATAGGAACAAAAAATCTGCCAACGTTATGATCAGCTCATGGAGGCATGGGAGAAAAAAGTGGACAGAATAGAAAATAATCCTCGGAGGAAAGCTAAAGAAAGCAAAACAAGGGAGTACTATGAAAAGCAGTTTCCTGAAATTCGAAAGCAAAGAGAACAGCAAGAAAGATTTCAGAGGTAAGTATTTCGATATTTAATGACTGCCATTTTCTTTTGAATCAAACTTTTGCTCATTCACAGTATTTTTTAATTTAATTTAATTTTTTTTTTTTTTTGAGGCTAGGTCTTGCTATGTTGCACGGGGAACCGCAGACTCTTGTTGCCCAGGGTACCCCGGACTCAAGCAATCCCCAGGCTCAGCCTCCCAGGTAGCTGGGATTACAGGCATGTGCCACCACGCCCAGCTATTTTTTGAGACTAGGTCTCACTATATTGCCCCGGGGGGGGTCTCGAACCAACGGACTTAAGCAAATCCCAGTGTCAACCTCCCGTCCTAGGCTTGGAATTAAAGCTGCATGTCACCGTGGCCGGCTTCACAATATTTTTTTTATATCTGAAGATTATTAAGAAATTTATAAGGCATTTTTATTTTAAATATGAAGTTTCATTATCAACCAACAAAGATGAACTTTGTGATTTAATATTAATTTTTAAATAATTTGATTTTAAGTGAATTTCAAAATTCTTTAGTTCTTGGAAAATATCCATTCCTTTACAAATTATAGTTAATAAAAACTTCATAGTATCTTAGTTCTTCATCACCAACATAAACAATACTAAATTGATTGGTAATTAAGAAATCCTTTGATATTAATAGTTTTTGAATGATTTTTGCTTTTAGAGAAACAAATATTTTGCATAGGCTTTAAAAGTTTTAGTTTTATTTTTCACTGTCTCATGTAAAAGTCATCTAAACTCTTTTAATCACTATTAAGATTTTGTGAAGATAATAGTTGTGTTTTCCCCCTTCTCTTTAACAATTTTTAATGTGTTTTTCAAAGCCTGCTAACCTATTCTCTGGAAGGCAGACAAAAGGCTGCTATATGAAATGGAAATGGCACTAATAAGTGGTTTTTAAGAAATTTCATATAAATACTTAATGCCATGAACTTTTAAGTCTTAGTATTTAAATAATAGTGTAATAATAAAAATTTATTGCTGAAAAGTCATTACTCAATGGCATTTTTGTTTTCTTCTATGACTTTTATTTGGGTAAAAAAGTTTCAGAAGAGTAATGTTTGTGAAAGTAGTTTAATTAATATGTATCTTTATAAAAGACTTAAATTTCTTTCTCCTATTTAGAGTTGGGCAGAGGGGGGCTGGTCTTTCAGCCACCATTGCTAGGAGTGAGCATGAAATTTCTGAAATTATTGATGGGCTCTCTGAGCAGGAGGTAAGACAATTGAATTAGTTAATTTATTAATTATTCAGGCATTTTAGCCTCATATCCCTGGAACTAAGGGTTTATTTTTATATAAGTGAGGAAATATAAGGTGCTGGAGTTTGGATTGTTATTGTTCCAAGGACTGCAACCAACCATTGAAGTTTTTAAACAAGGCAGTCACATGATCATATTTGCATTTTACAAAGATTTCACAAAGATGGTTTTGGCAACAGGAAGGCCTTTGAAGAGCTAAGGAGCCTCATAGGGTAAAAATAAGGTCCTGAGTTAGGGCAATAGTAGTAATCAGGAGAGATTTATAGAAAGTTCAGTGGAAAAAAACAAGATGAATGGGTTAAGTGGTTGAGAAAGAAGAGAAATGGCAAGTGACTCCCTGATTTCAAGGTTAGAGGACTGAGCTGGTAAGCTGGTAGTGATATTGCCTAAAGTAGCAAAGGAGCCAGTATTCTGCAGTTGTTTGTGTGTTCAGTTTGGATCTGAGATGTGGGTGAGATCTCCACTGGTGGTTTCTAGCTAGATGAGCATGAGAGAGAGAAATGATATATTAATAAAATAATAAATTTCAACCCCTAACCCTGAATTTTCTAGTTGTGATCAAATTATCTTGTAAGATTGTTTCTAACACCATTAACTATCTATTGAATTTTGCTAGTTTTGATTTTGTAATACAGATTCCTGAAAATCTCTAACTTCTGACCATCTTGCTTATTTGAATGTTGTTTCCGCCTTAAATAATATACACAGACTTTTATGATAGTGCTATATATTTCAGACTTTGTGGTCACAATCTATGCAATGAGTACTAAACCTGTGTTAACTTTCTTTGCTTGCATTTTGTCTGATTCCCTTAAGGGACATCTCTTAAGCATTCAAAAGTATTGTCAGTTTGATGTGATTTCAAACCAGTGTTTTTTCTGAAGCAGACTTTGATGTTCAAAAGGATTGAAAGTACTGCTTAAAATTAAGGACCTTGTAAAAACTAAGTAAAAAAAAAGTATATTGCTGAAAAGTAGTTACTCAGTAGCATTTTCAATTTTCTTTTCTGACTTTCAGTTGGGTAAAAGAGTTTAACTAATTCATTCCAGTCTTTCAGGCCATATCTACTTTTGTGAGGAGAAGTTTTAGGAAAAAGCCTAGACTTGTATTTGAATAAATGCTGTGATTTTGGTAGAAACAATTTCATGCAAGTTTGTGTTTACAAACTTTCCAAATCAAACTTTAGGAAACATTAATTCTATAGATGGACTAAAGTTTTAATTGAAATTCTAAGGCTAATATAATAGTCTTAAATTTTAATGAAAAAGTTCGTGTATGATTAGGAAGACATTTAATGCTAGAGTTAGTTTAGTGAATTTAAAATTAAAACCTTAAAATATTATTTGCCCGTTTGCTTATTTTTTTTATTTATTCTCTAAAATGTTAATACTTTTAAGAAATATTACTGCAGTTTAATACTATGAAGTCACTGCCTACTAAATCAATCTAAAATTCCATTATCTGAAGTATTAGCTTCATTTCAGGTAGTGACCTTTTCTCAAACTTTAGTAGATTATTAAAAACATGTTTATTTTGTACCTCTGTAATTTGGTCAATAGATGTTTGATACATTGGTAATTACTGTTAGATATGTTAGGTGTTACTATATGTTAGATTTCATACTGTACATTGCTATCATTAAGCTACATAGTTGCTTTTTTTAAGTGTCTATTAAGACAGTTGGACTCTATTATAGTAGTCTGAAAAATTCTATTACTTTGTTTGCAGAATAATGAGAAACAAATGCGGCAGCTCTCTGTCATACCGCCTATGATGTTTGATGCAGAACAGAGACGAGTCAAGTTCATTAACATGAATGGACTTATGGAGGATCCCATGAAGGTTTATAAAGATAGACAGTTTATGAATGTTTGGACTGACCATGAGAAGGAAATCTTTAAGGACAAGTAATTTAAATTTTAAATTATATTCTCATAGAAGCTTATATAAGTTAGTATAAACTAATAGCACTTACTAATAACTGAATTCTTAACTCGAAAACTTGGCCCTATTTTGTCATTTGAATGGAAAGTAGGGAATACAGATTTGATATGACTTTTCCATAAGTTTATAGGTGATAGTATAAGTAAAAAACAACTGGGATTATGATTAAGATGGTACCCAATCTTGAGTGCATGTCCAAATCACCTGAGAAAGCTCTTTGAAAATACAATTTCTCTGTTCTACCATTGACCAATCCAGTTAGTCCCTGGTGAAGGTACTAGGAATCTGCCCTTAACAAATCTCCAGTGATTCTGCAGCTGTTCCTCATATGGCAGTTAGAAATCACTGGGACCCAGTCTCTCTTATTTTTTTAAGAGATGAGGTCTCTCTCTGTTGCCCAGGGTTGACTCAAATCTGCGAACTCAAGTGATCCCCAGCCTCAGCCTCCCTGATAACTGGGATTACAGACATGCACCACCACACCTGGCTACTGGGACCTAGTCTCTACATAATATTTCTATTCCTAGGTTTTTTTTTCAATTTTTAAGCATTAAAAAAATATTTTTTGATGTTTTTTAAACTCAGGTTTATCCAGCATCCAAAAAACTTTGGACTGATTGCATCCTACTTGGAAAGGAAGGTAAGAAATCCATTCTGAATGTTTATGGGTTTATCAGAGCTGCTACTTTGAAATTCTTTCTTCCACAGTTTTTCTTTTTTAGTTTTATTGGTTTGCCTTTAGTTTACATAACTATATAGTTATTTATAATACTATATTACATAACTATATATAAATAAATATATATATTAGTTTACATAACTCTGTCAAAGCTCAGTTCCACAACTCTGTCACCTTCTCTTCCATATATCCTTTTGCCTTTCCTCTGTTTTGTGACATGTTTATTCAAATGTCTAAGAATTGTTCTTTTGCCGGTTTCTTTTCCACAAATGAGTGAGACCATCTGTTAGCTGTATTTTATTTTCTGACTTGTTTAATTTAGCATAATCACCACATATCTACCCCTTTGGTCCCCAAAAGCACTGTTACATCTTTTTTAATAACTGAGTAATATTCCTTTGAACATATATTCCACGATTTTTTTGTCCAGTCATTTCTTAGTGAACTTTTAGCTTGGTTCCATGTCTTGATTATTGTGAATAATGCTGTTGATGAACGATAGTGCATAAATCTTTTCATGTTAGTGTGTTTGTATTTTTTAAAGTTTTATTTATTTTTATTCTTTAAATCACAATCTCAGTAAATGGTTTTTGGAATACCTCCCCCTCCCTCCCTCAGGTGCCCTCTCCATTCTCTCATACCCCACTCTTTGTGTTAAGTCCATTAGTCTCTTTCCTGTGGTAGTGTTCTTTCATTGGGTAAGGGACTTTGTTCTTGGTACCAGGTGAGCCTTGATGGTAGGTTTTCAGTCTTAAGTTTGTGTTTGGCAACCAATCTGTATTTATTTGTGGTCTTTCCATGCTTTCTCGTTGGAGGCTCTCTTCTCCAATCCCATCTCTGTTGTTTTGCTGCTTTACCTTATGGTTCTGACATCAGATTTAGGAGCTCTCACCTCCTACCAGTGCCAGTGAAGAAGTTTCTCTGTGGAAACAGGCATTTGTGATTGGCCATTGTAGATTATCTCCTCTATTTCACTCAGTTTGCATCTTTGCTGTGGGGCTGATGCCCCCAGTCTTTGACTTTTCTTTTCTCTCCCATAGTGTGGGGAGGGGTCCCTTGCTCTCCTAAAAGACATCTCTGAAATGAGGTGTTGGGTCTTCCATACCCTGCAAATGCATAGATGCTCTTTGTGGTATAGTGTTTCTATAGATGCGTCTACTGTTTTACATGCATTGGTTCTTTTGATTGTCCATCTA
This sequence comes from Uropsilus gracilis, assembly GCA_004024945.1. NCBI lineage: Eukaryota > Metazoa > Chordata > Mammalia > Eulipotyphla > Talpidae > Uropsilus > Uropsilus gracilis. Next base: position 18,116 of record PVHY01001221.1, read on the forward strand.
CTGTGTCCAGCTCAGGCTTATGGGCTGGATTTTTACTGTTCCCTCACCCATTTTATGATGGGGTTTGTGTGATATGTGTTCTTGCTCCTCCTGAAGATTAGCTGGAGAGTGGAATGGAACGGGCATCTCCTGCACCCCCTCCCCTTGCCTGCCTCCCTGTGTGGGGGCGGGGCCCAGATATCCGTGCTTGTACTGTCCCAATCCCCCCTTGGGCTGGAGACTGGGGGCAAATGCCTCGGCCAGTCCGGGCTGCATCTGCTGGTAGATGTAGATGGGGCTAAAACCCCATCCGGTTCCTCCTTCCAGGCTCTCCAGGTTTGGGGGAGCTTATCCCGGGATCTTCTCCTCCTTTGCTCCCCGCTAACTAGGGGCAGCAGGGGGAGCCCCATGCTGCATGGAGGCAGCTGGACTGACCTAGCTACCCCTGAGGGGAGGTGGAGCAGCTGGCCTGTACCCCACTGTGCCTTCTGTAACAGCTGGCCTGCACTCCACTGCACCCTCTGTAACAGAGGATGCTACCTCACTGAGGCCTCCCATTCAAGAGTGGTGATCTGGAGGGTGTGTTTGTATTCTTTTGGTAAGTACCTAGCAGTGTTTTACTGGATCACGTGATATTTCAATGTTTAGTTTTTTGTGAAATCTTACACCAAATTTTGCAGAGACTGCACGAGATTACATTCCCACCCACAGTGGATGAGTGTTCCTTTTTCTCTGCATCTTTTTGATATTGTTTCATTTTTTTTTATATAAACCATTCTCACACAGGTGAGGTGATACCTAAGTATACTTTTTATTTGCATTTCCCTCATATGATGTTGAGCATTTTTATATGCCTGTAGGGCCATCTGATTGTTTTTTTTGGAGAAATGTCTGTTTAAACCTTTTGCTCATTTTCTGATTGGGCTGTGTTTTTGGGTTTTTATTGTTGTTAAATTGCCTGAGTTGTTAATTTTGAAATTTACCCTCTTGTCAGATATGTGATATACAAATATCTTCTCCCAGTCTAATTAGGTTGCTTTCTGTTTTTGTGGTTTCTTTTCAGGTAGCTTTTCAGTTGGATATAGTGCCATAGTGCCATTTGTCAATTTCTACCCAGGAGTGTATCACCTTTTTTTTTTTTTCATGTATTTTATGGTTTCATGTCTTAAATGCAAGTCTTTAATCCACTTTGAATTAACTTTTGTATATAGAGTTAGATAATGGTCTAATTTTACTTCTTTTTGCATGTGGGTGCCCAATATGTAGTGTTCCCAGCACTGTTTGAAGAGACTTTCCTATTTCCAGTATATGGTCATGGTTCCTCAAAGATTAACTATCTGTATTTGTGTGAGTTTATTTCTGGGCTCTATTTTATCCCATTGGTCTGTATTTCTGATTTTGTTTCAATACCATGAAGTTGTGATTACTATCACTTTGAGGTCAGGGTCATGGTACCTCCATTTTTCTTCTTTTTTCTGAGGATTGCTTAGTTATTTGGGGTCTTTGTGGTTCCACAGAAAGCTTGTGATTAATGTTCTGTTTCTTTGAGAATGTCAGTGAGATTTTGATAGGTATTACATTGAATCTGTAAGTTGCTTTAGATAAGGTCATCATTTTAACAATGCTTATTTTTCTGGTCTATGAACACAGAATATCTTTCCATTTCTTTGTGTCTTCTTTTACTTCCTTAGTGTCTTAACAGTTTTTATTATATAATTCCTTTGCTTCCTTTGTTAAACTTATTCCCAGATATTTCATCTTTTTTTTTGTATGCAATTTTAAATGGATTTTCTTCTCAACTTTTCATTGTTTGTATAGGTGAATGCACTTGGTTTTGTGTGCCAATTTTGTATTCTACCATTTTACTGTATTCATTTGTTCTTTCTAGTAGTTTTTTGATTTTGTTTTTTTAAGAGACTAGGTCTCTCTATGTTGCATGGGGTAGTCCCAAACCCATGGACTCAAGTGATTCCTAGCCCTAGCCTCGCAAGACTGGGATTACAGTTGTGCACCACCATGCCTGGATACTTTTTGAGACTAGGTCTTGTTATGTTGCTTGGGATAGGCTTAAACCCGCGGACTCAACAAACTCCTAGCCTCAGCCTTCCAAGGCTGGGATTAAAATCTAGTAGTTTTTTGGTAAAACCTTGTGGATTTTCATATACCATATCATATGTAAATAGTGAGTTTTCTTTCCTTTCCAGTTTGGTTTTCTTTCTTTTTTTTTTTTTTTCTTGTCTCATTGCTTTGTCTTGGCCTTATGAAACTATGTTGAATAGTAGTGGTATAGTGGTCATCCATGGTTTGTTTACTCCTTATCTTAGAGGAAATACTTTTAGTTTTGTTTTGAAATTTTCATACTCAGTCACAGAGGTAATTAGAGAGAATTGTTTTGCAATGAGCTTAATTCCAAAAGGATCCTCATAATTGTAATATATTACAATTATGTTTAATACATCCTAAGCAGAGAACAATTATATGTTATACATACTATACATGCTACAATTATGTTAATAATTCCTAAACACAGAACACAGACTAGTTTTCATGTTTAATGAAAAAATGACCTGATATTATATTTCCCTAAAAACACATAAATTACACTGCTGTTTTGAACCTCATTAAATATCTGATTAAAATATGATATTGCCCATTTTCCCTGAATTTTCTTTCACAGTAGATTGGATTTAGAATTTTTGAGCAAATTATTTGAAGGGGCATTTATACTACTTATATAGTCAGGGAATTTAGTTACTGATTACTGAATGTTTCTGGTATCTATTACACAATTTGGATTAGAGCAACTATAATCACATATTAATATAGTAGATGTAGTGTATTTATTTTTAAAGCCTAGGAATGCCTTAAAATGTGTTTCTCTTCAACTTGCACTTGAAAACAATAGAAATTTTTCTTGAAAGCGTTACACAATGTTTTAAAATTTTTTATTTCACGGGATCCTCAGTAAAATATTTTTCCTTACAGAGTGTTCCTGATTGTGTTTTATATTATTATTTAACCAAGAAAAATGAGAATTATAAAGCCCTAGTAAGAAGAAACTATGGCAAACGCCGAGGAAGAAACCAGGTGGGTTTCATTATTGTATGGAAAAATGTTTGAGGGTTGGTGAGAATATTAAGATGAAAAGTGGTATAATAGGAGCTTTGTATTTAATATATGCTTTAGGGATTGACATTTCTATTAAATTAATTAGGGTGTTTTAAACCTGTTACGATTTTGAAGTTAATAAATATAATGCTTTATAGTTTCTATTTTGGATGTATTTTTTTCTGATGTAATAAAATTAATCAGTCACAAAACTTTTACACTTCCCTGTCATCTGAATCATGCATTTCATTGTTAACAATAATAATGTAATTAAATGTGAGACCCTTAAGACCTTCATTAATATAACCTTTATTAATCACTTCTAGTTCTTTTATCTGAGAAGGGGACAGGTAGGATAAGGGAAGGCAAAAATGGAATTATATATTGCAATATCTGGGATCTAATTTTGTTTCAGATTAACTTCATGTTTGGGGTTTAGATAATTTAATTCTTAAAAACATTTGACCTAGAAGTGTAGTTTTTAGCACAGTATTTTCATGGTTGCAGCAGTGCTTTAAAATTGTTTCCCTACAAATAACAGATCAGCAGATGTCATAGCTCATGTATGTTTTTCCAGAGGATGCTGTTTTACTGCCATTGGCTATATCTTTCCATACCCCGACACAAATCAATATGAAAGTGCATGCATGAGCTCTGATGACTGTTTATTAGCATACCAAACTCTTTTGATTTTCTTACACAGCCCTTCTCTTTTCCCTGAGATGTCCAGGTCATCAGATACAGGTTCTTTTATGTAATTCTGTCATTATTTGCATCCATAGCCCTTTTTTGTGTTTTCTGGGTAATTCTTTTTTATAGCACACTACCACCTCTTAAAATTTGATGGTATAGTCTTAAGAAGCAGTATTTTCTGGTCAAAAATTTATAGGAAGTGTTACATGATTCAATTTTGTAAATTACTTTTAGCGATTGAATAAGCTTAGGTAATCTTAACATCTGATTGGGTGTTATTTTGTTAGAATTGTGTTCAGAAATTACTGTTTATAAGTTTTAACACCTGGATTGGTGAGGGGGCCAGAAATTAGAGTATAATGAGCTAGAGTGAATAAGTGGTAGTAGTACATATGTGACCTTGTTTGTATGATTTGTTTATAAAGAGTAAAGAACAACAGGTGGTAGGCTGATAAGGATCAGAAGGGAAGAAAAGAACATGCTTTGTACACTGATGGAAATAATCTTTTAGAGATAAAGAGATGATCGTAGAGTTCCACAGAGATTTGCTAACTGAAGGGGAGAAAATTGAATCTTGGCATTGAAGTAGGAAATACTGTTCCACTAATGAATGGATCCAGGATCTTTCCCTCTGCTTCCCACAGAGAAAGTAGAATCAAGGTTCTTTAGCTAGCGATGCTGGAAACTGTTAATATTTTAAAGAATTTTCAATTATAAATTTTTAATAATAACTTTATTTCTATCAACAAACCAGTAATTACAACTTTGATTTTTAAACTTTGCTTATGTTAAACATTTTTTAATACCAGGTAGTAGTAGTGGATAATCTAACATTTATTATATCAACTTTGCCAGATTAGCACTCTGTTGTTTTTGATGGCAGAGGAGAGAGCTCTAGTAGAAAGTTTTGCGTGTCAGGGAGTGTCTTACTCAGAAACATTGCTTTTCTATCTAAATGTTATCTGGAACACCATTTCACTCCTCTCTGTGACATGTTTGTCCCATTTAGGTTCTAGCCATATTACTGTTTCCCTCTGAACATTTCATGTGCTAGCACTCTTAGTATGTTCCAGAGTATTTTTGCATTTCCATATGTACCCTCACTTTCATCTGATCCTTAGCAAGCTCAGTTTCCAACAGGTTAATCCGCATACTTTGGCTTATAAGTTATTACCTTGAAATTTTTCCTCTAATTTTGTATTTCTCTGGTTGTTTCTCAGAGCAAAAGGATATTACCTCCCTTTCGTTGTTCTTCATCATTTCCCTTCTTCCCCAAATTCCCAGTGAACCTACCATTATTAGGAAGGTTACTTTACTAATCCCAGTGACTTGAACTAGGTTGTAGTGTGACAGCTGCAGAGTACTAGTCAATTTCTGGGTATAGTTTTGATTAAAACTAACTGGTTTTACTGATGTATTGGCTGGTGGGTGTCAGGTGGGACTCAAGGACGTAATCAAAGGTAACTTTTGACTTGTGGATTTACTTACTGTGATGGGCATGAGCGAAGTAGGGGCAGGTTGGGAAGGAAGTTGGGACATGCTGAATATCAGGTACTTGTAAAATCAGCAGTTATATATATATATATATATGTAGTGTAGGGAAAGGATCTGGATGGAAGATAGAGTTTGCTGTATAGAAAAAATTTCATAAAGACCTCCAGAATCTAGTTACAAGCTAAGAATTTTTAAATCTGTGTGTCAACCCTCTTGATTTTACCAAGGTGTATTTATAGACGCAACTTGAATTTGAATTTAATTTGAAAATCCGTTTACTGCTTTATTACCCAATCAATCAGTTGGATTTGTGCAGGTAATCCTAGAGAGATTATGGCAAATTTATTTCAAGACTTCATAAAGTTCTGCTGAAGTTTATGCTTGATACTTTCAATTTTTATTTGAATACTTCTCCTACCTCCTACCTATAAAGACTAGTTTATGTACTATTGCTTATTTTATACTTTAAAATGAGTTTTAATCATAGGGAAATGGGGCAGATAAACATATTTTGTTAGATTTGTGTTCAACGATTACTGTTCATAAGTCTTAACTCTTCCTTCAAAATTCTGTTAGTACTGCCCAAATCATTTTATAGTTCCGCTTGTTAGCATCACATTAGGAGAGGAGTATGGTTCTTTATAAATTTTAGTTGAAGCAATGAATGCACATCAAAGATTGGAAGGCAGAAACTACTTTTCAGTACTGGGATCTACAAATAGATACTGGATCTACAATTAGAAATAACATGCCAAGAAGTAATTTGATTCTGTGTACAACAGTTTTATTAGAAGAGTTTTGTTGGCCTCCAGATGTAAGGTACGAGAAATGAATTTACGAGAAGAGATTTACCCACCCACAGCCAGGGGCCAAATGGAGATATGGACCATGAGGCAACTTTATTAACCAAAGGAAGGGGTATTTCTAGGGACACAGGGCGAGGGTCTGTTGAATTTTAAAGAAGACAAACACATACCTGAGAGATTTGGTTTAACATTTAACATTCTAAAGCTTAAGAATAAGTGAGGAAATGGGGAGTGTAGGCAGGTGGTCACTATTTCTAATTTAGGGAAGCCAGCGGCGCCACTGCAGTCTCAGAAGATCATTGTAGTAAATCAGTCCCTAGTTTTTTGGAAACTGGTTAACAAGAGAGATTTTTCTTATCCTGTTTGCAGTGACTTTTCTGGTTTGCAAATGGTGCACAGCAGAGTTCTGTTTTCCAGCATGAACTCACTATAATAAATCTACCACTATTAAATATTATTACTATAATATCTGCTAGCAATTTATGGTAAAGGAAGTTATTGTTTAGAAACCACATTCATTTCCAGATATTTGATTACTTTTCTTAAGAATTTGTACTCTCTTCATGTTGACACCTTCTTGAAATATATCAACATGTGTATATTTCCCAAAGTATTTACAAATCATGGAATTACAGTAACTTTTGGAGTTTTAAGAGTTTCTGACTAAACTGTTACCTATATACTAGTTAGAAAAAATGTTTCAGATGCTTTAAAAAATTAAATATAGTGGAAGGAACTTTAGTATAAAAAATGTTCTGCTTTTTTTTAATCTATATACCTCCAAACATTATCACTTTATTTAGTGAGCCTTGGTTTCCATAGTTGTGAGAGTATGGACAATAAAACTTATCTTACAGGGTCAGCATGAGAACTAGTTATGTGAGTAATATTCTTAGAGTGTAGTGTCAAGTAATTGACACTACAATAGTAGTGCCTCCAGATTGGTAGCAATTATTACCTTTTTTGCCTTTGTGATGATATTTTTTGGTGATTGACAACTTTTACTCTCAGAAAAGCAGTCTCAAGTTAAATTTGTTTAAAGACATTGGTTATTGATATATTTTGATAAAATAGGCATAAGATATTTCCTGTTGCCTGAAGTGCTTTTTAAGGAAAACAAAACAAAACAAAACAAAACAATGGTGAGTGAAGTCTTACTTCATTCTTTCTACTGTTTGTGTATTTTAACTTGTTTTTTGAAAATTTTATCATTTTATTTATTGGCAGCATCATTGTCTGCTAAGTAGAATTTCATTTGTCTCTGCTAAAGATGTGAACATTTTAACAAATACAGACAGATATTGTGTGTTAGATACACATTTAGATACAGTGCTCATCAATCAATCTATGCATAAACTAGTATTTGATCTTGCCATAAAGAATCCTGCTGAAATTAACCCTATTTTTCATTTATCATTGTGAACTACATAGAACTTTCACTTTGTTTTATATGTGCTCTTGCATTCATAGTGAATATTGTTGTATGATGGAAATGTTTCATGTTCTGATAACCTTCCTAACTGAAAAAAATTTTCTTTGTTGACCGTCAAGTGTTAAACTTAAGGAATAAGGAACCTGGATAAGAAGCTATTGGGACTGCCTATATCTAGTAAGATACCAATAGAAGAGTTTCCTTTGTTCTGCTAAACCTCTGATCTTTCAGTCCTGCTAAAAGGGTTGAGCCACATAATTGGTAACCTTCATCCTAGATGATGGAGTTTGGCACTTTTTGTTACAGAAATGCCTTAAACGAAAGTAATTCTGCTCTTTTTTTTTCTTTTTTTCTTTTTTTTGAGACTAAGTGTCACTAGTGTCACTTTTTGCTCGTGAAACCGCAGGCTCATGTTGCTCAGGGTACCACAGACTAAAGCGATCCCCAGCCTCAGCTTCCCAGGTAGCTGAGATTACAGGTGCGTGCCACCACGCCCAGCTATTTTTTGGAACTAGGTGTCGCTACGTTGCCCCAAGTGGCACTCAAACCATGATCCCTAGCCCTGGTTGCTTCATAGGCTGAAGCTTACAGGTATGCACCACCGTGCCCGGCAGTTCTGCTCTTTAATGCCAAAGGCAGTCATTACCGTGGCTCTTGATGTCAAGCTAGACCTCCCAAAGGAGGTCTTTTTGTTGCTAACTGCACTCTCTGGCCTCCCTGACACACTCCTCCACTCTACTATTGGTCAGTGTGGGAGCTGCTGGGAGACTAGTGAGAGGTTCTCCTCTAGAGCTGTCCTACTTTCTTCTTGTTGACTGGTTTAAGCAGGTGGTCCAGCTTCTCAGTTCTGACACTAGGGAAGAGAGTAAAGTTCACTGTTGCCTGGATTTCAGGTAGCAGGGAATGCTTGGGATTGCATATGTACTTCAAAGTGCTTGTTGACATTCGGAGCAGAAAATTGTTAGGGAAATAAGCTTAAATGTATTATCCAAGAATAAAGAATAATAAACCTCATACCTTCGACTAAGTTGATGCCTTCCTATCATTTCTTAGGACTGAAGCGTTTTTTTGGGTTATGCAGTTCACTTGCAATGTAAGGAGCCAAGTTTGTTGTTGGTATGCTATCTTGTTGGTTCATAATGACAGATGGGTGCTATAAAGTTATGGATGCATGTGGAATGAGGTTATTAGCGTTCAAATTGGTTCTTATGATCACTATGGTACACTATTAAGTCAGTCAGATTGAATGAAATACTCCCTTAATACTTTGCCATGGTTTGAGAGTAAACATTTGAATATCTTGATTTCTTTGTTTTCTGTAGTAATGATAAATACTTCGAAGAAAGGGAACTGAAGGTTACATAGAGAGAAATTGGGAAAGTCAGAAAGTGAGTGAGCAAATCATTGAAATAATTTATCAAAAAATCAAAGTGGAATAGTTCCTGATGGACTGTGGAAATTTTGTAGACTAAAAAGGTAAAAGTTCAAGATGAGAACAAAAACCAGGATTGGTAACAACGAAAATGTAGGATGAGTGGGGCATGCACAGGTGGTGGTGATGGAGAGATATTTTGATATCAGGATCTTAGAGTTGACAGTGTCCACTGATTGATGTGGGCACCGCTTTACCTGTGGGGAATTTAATGGGGCCATGACCTGAAAGTGTTTTAAATGCAGAATATCATACTGCTAAAAAAGTCATTGAGATGCATTTTGAAATTCTAAAAATAATAGCAAGGATAATATGCCATGTGATGAGCTCTGTGCATTACTAGGGAGCATTTGAGAAGTCAATCCTTAATTCCAGAAGAGAAAGGCTTCATAGATTTTTGAGAAATATGAAAAAAAAGTATTTTAAAAATTTATTCAGTATTTATTAACTAATTAAAAGAGAACCAATTTGAGATTTCAGATTTCTTAGTGAAATCTTAACATTTCCCTTTTGATAGGTTGAAACACTGAGATTTGTGTGTGATTTTTTTAAGCAATACATATAAAATAACAAAAAATATTAGACTAATTTTTAATTATGTGACTTCTGTAATTGACTACAATGTAACTCTCTAGTTACAGTAGTAGAAAAAAATTTTTGCATGCTTATTGTAATTCACCTTTACAATATGAAGAATTACTTCTTTTACCTTTGTATTTTGGTTCATTCTAGCAGCAAATTGCTCGACCCTCACAAGAAGAAAAAGTAGAAGAAAAGGAAGAAGATAAAACAGAAAAAACAGAAAAAAAAGAAGAGGAAAAGAAAGATGAAGAAGATAAGGATGAGAAGGAAGACTCTAAGTGAGTTAAAGAATTAGAGTTGAATAATTATTAATTTTTTTAAAATAAGAAAATTGAAACTATTAAAATGATAACATTTTAAATAAAAGATTTAATGGTATATGAGCTTTGACTCTGCCATAATTATTTGATATAATTAAAGAATTGAATAGTATAATAAATTCAACTTTTGGATTAGTGGACCTATCTTTCCAAACATTGGGTGTTAATTTTCAGAAGGGATAGACTATAATAATAAGCACTTATCACTAAGATGTATAGAATATAGTTTAATCTTTGATCTGGAAGATAACTCTAGATTTGTTTTTAACCTCAGAAGTGTATTTGTATAAAAATGCCTATAAAGGATTTTTTAATATAATACCTTATATTTCAAAATTATATTATTGATTTTATTTATTGTAAAAAGAGTTCCTAGTTATTTGTGATTTTTTTGTTGTTGCTGTTTTCTGATTATAAATGTACTTCTTGTTCAATATAGAAAACCAATCAAAGAGCACAAAATATAGTAAATTGACCTGATTCTGTCTTTCAGAGACAGCTACTATTTATGTCTTTGTGTACATATTGGGGCAGAGTAGGTTAGGGGCCTTTGCAGCTGGATTGGTTGTTTCCCCTTCAAAGGTCAGCTTTCTTGAGGCATAATTTATAGCAAATAAAATTTTACTGATTCTAAGTGCATTTGATGATGTGTTCAGATAAGTTATATATACTCATGTTACCATTAGTATAGTTGTGATATAGAATGCTTCAATCAACCCAAAAAGCTCTTCTGCAGTTTACTTCTCCTCACTTCAGTTTCTGGCAGCTACGAATCTGTTTTATTATCTAGAATTTCATATAAATGGAAGCAGAGTATGTATTCCCTTGTGTTCTTTCTGTAGTCTTCTTGGAAATATTGAAGTTTCATCTATCTTTATGGTAACTGAAGCAGTTAAGCCATTTGTTATGGTTCTTAGAGTTTGGTACTCACTGCATTCTAATACTAAAATTTAGGTACTTTAAAAAGATTTTTTTCCAATTGTTCAGTTACTTTCATGTGGTCAGTGGTTCTACTCATGGAGCTCTCATATCTTGATTTTCTTTTTTCTTAAATTCTCTTAATTCATTTAGCAAGCATTCATTTACTACTGATGTGAACTAGGTCTTAACAGAGAGTGCATAATCGATTATATACTGTTCTCAGGTAGTTTCCAATCTTAGGAGCAAAGTTAAGCAAAATACGAATATGCTTTAAGGCAAGGAAAAAACCTGGAAGAAATGAGAAAAATTACTAACGTATGTTGAGAGATTGAGGACTCAAGGTTTACTCTATCTGGATAGTTTGGAACATTTAATGCTGTGACTAGTAGTTAATGTTAGTGGTAGAGTACAGGAGACTATATGAATAGAGATACTGTTCTGAGAGTGTCAGTTAATGGGTTCATTAAACTAGAACAGGTGCCTGAAGAAGAAAATAGAAGTGGATTGGGTTAGATTATGTGACTTATAATGTGAAAATGTAGTCTTTGTTCAGGAGGCTCTCGGGTTTCTTTTAATATAGCATGAGGTAAGAAGGGATGCCTTATTGCCAAAGTTATTCTTTTAGAAAATTGCTCCATTAGCAACATAGAATCTATGGGTTAGAGATTTAAGAGTTAGGGAGTCTGTTATCAAGGACAATACTAAGGTACTGTATAATATAATACATAAGAAACAGTGATAGGATTTGTAGGAGAAATAGTACTGACATGAAACATCTTATTAAATAATAGATAGCAAAGCAGGAAAAGGGAGTAGCTATAGATGATGTCAGAACCGTAAGCCTGAGTGACTGGGAACCTAGTAGTACTAGTTAGAAGATGAGGTGGTGCAAGAAGTAGGGTATGAGTGTGAATATATTTTTGATTCGTTGCATTTGTATTGATGGGAAATCAACTTGACTATTCCAGCAGGTAATTGGGAAGATAAGCCTGGATCATATGAAATGGGGTATGAGTCTAGAGGTAAAGATTTGATGTCATCCTAGTAGAATTGATAACCTCACAATGTATAGGTAGCCTCACAAATCTTTAAAACCTGGGTAGAACCTTGGTAAGTTTCTGTATTAAAGGATTAGAAAAAGTCAGTTCCAGAAGGAGAGCCAGCATAATCTAGTAGAGGTGTTAGGGAAGTGTGAAATCCTAAAAAAAAAAAAAAAAGAAGTAGAGGCTATAAAAAGAATTGTCCACAGTGTCAGTTGCCACAGAAAAATTAATGTGATAGGAATTGAGAAAAGATCATTTGATTTTGTGGTTTATATGTCACTGGTGAATTCTGACAAAACATCTTTAATAGGAGACTGTAGATTTAGTCTTTGGTAAGAGAACAGAGAAGTGAAGGAAAAGAACATCTTTTTAACTTCAAGGGTGACTCAGGACTGAAGGGAGGAAAAGTCTTGTAGGTTTTTTTTTTTTCTTATTTTGGGTACAAAACTGTAACTTAATAACAGGTCTTTTACTTGTAAATAAAATTTGAAAAAAGTCACCTGGGGTGGGGTTAAAAAAAACAACATCCTCCAGTAAGCAAAAACAATTCTTTGATTAAATAAATTATATCAAAGATTGAAATGAGTCTTTGATTATTGCCAGCTATCCATATGCAGAAATGTACATTAAGCACCTTACTTTTAAAATATAACAATGATAGGGGATAAGTAGTACAGAGAATGGTTTTCCTGTATTGCTTGTAATACTAATGCTATTAATGGTAATCTCTATCTATTGAATTATCCCTCAGTGCCGAGACTGTGAGAGCTAAGGGAGACTTTGCCTTAATCACAGCAAACATATGATGCTGTATTCCAGTCACTGCTCTGAGCATTATGTATAAATTAGCTCCTTCTTATCCCCGTTTTGCAGAATAAAAAATGGACACCCTTGAAGCTGAGGCATCTTTGTCCAAGGTTATCATGACTTAGTAAATCACAGTAACACAGACCTGGTTTCAGAGGCTATTCTCCTAATCATTAGGCCAGACTACTCTATTTGCATATAATCACTAAAGGTGATTCAGAATGTAGAACCTGGTTTTAATAAACACAATTTTGTAATTTATTACTACAAAAGACTTCTACCCTGGAGATCATCTGCTGAGCTTCATTTCACTGAGGAAAAAATTTATGTCAGAGCAAGTTAAGAAATCCACTCATGTCTCTTTTTGTATCCCACTGTCTCTGAATTGCTGAGAGGATCTAGTGGATTTTCAGCTGCCATTTGTTATTTCCTCAAGTAATGTTCTGCTTCTCAAATTTCTTAATTTGAAATATATTTAGATACTGATCCATTAATGTATACAACAGACTTTGTTATACCTTAGAGTCATTCATAGTTTAAAATTGGAACACAACAGGACTTTTTGTAAATTTTGATTGAACTCTCAGAGTGGGTAGTTTTATTAAAAAATTTTTCAAAGCTATAATCTTCTTTGATATACATATACTTTTAAATTACAAAATATCTTCCCCACTTTTATTTTCAGAGAAAATACCAAGGAAAAAGACAAGACAGAAGGTACAGTAGAAGAAACTGAGGAGAGAGAGCAAGCTACACCACGGGGGCGAAAGACAGCCAATAGTCAGGGCCGCCGAAAGGGCCGGATAACCAGGTCCATGACAAACGAAGCAGCAGCGGCCAGTGCTGCAGCTGCAGCAGCCACTGAAGACCCCCCTCCACCTTTGCCACCTCCACCAGAACCCAGTAAGTGGATAAGATTGGAGGGAAGGCTGTGGATTTGTGGGGATTCTGTTTCAGTTTTGAAGTAGAGCAGGAGGGACCTCTTTAATATTGACAACCTATAAATAATGCCAAATAATATGACCTTAAAAAATCTTTAAACTTTTTTATCAAAATCTTTCGTGAAAAAAACCAGCCCCAGTATTGCTATTCTAATATTACTGTTTCTTTTTTCACTCAGTTGTAAATAAAATGCATGACCTTTATTTTCTTATGCTTTAACATTATGTATATCCTAAGTATCTTCCAGTTTCCAACTAGTCTTCATTTTGTTTTTTGATGACTGTAATGTTGGTATGGTGTTTCTGAGGCATGATGTTTTAAACGCTTTCACATTGCTGAATGAATAGGCTGTCCCTACCCTCACTTTAAGATAGCTTAGCTAGTGTTATAATAAAAGAATAATTTTTAAATTCATGTAGCATTGTCTTCCTGCTAAATAATTTTTTTTATAGGAATACACCTCCCCTCTGTGGCGAAGTAGTATCCCACTAGTTTCTGAAAGGATTATGTTAATGATGAGCACCACCATTGGTGGGTCAATCATACTAATTTTAGCATAATGTGATGTATGAAGGAAAACATAAATTCTATAAATGGCAGTAATGATGTGAGAGAAGTAACTGAACAAAAGGATGGGAGCAGGTCATAGTGGGCCTTACCAGAACTATATCCTACTTTGCTTACAAAGTGGGGAGCCTACAGAGGTTTTTCAATAGAAGAAAGCTATGATTAGAGTAGTGTTTTGGAAGCATAACTGATAAAAGTTGTGTGCCAGGTAAGAGAGAGTAAGGGCTAGGGACAGATGGGGATCATTTGGAAGGGTATTGTTAGCAAGGACGCAGGCAAGTAGGGAGTACATTCAGATTAGAATTAATACACATCATTGACCGTGAGTGGTAATGAGAAGAAAAATTAGTCTAAGCATCTTGTTGATTTACGTGACTAGGTGATTGTCTTATTATTAGTTTAGAAGGAGGATATAGTAGGAGCTCATTTCAGGCCTAGTAGTGTTCAGTATTGATCCATCTGTGCTTATCTGCCTTTATGAACATTAACGTCTACAGAACTTAGGAGGAGAGTGCAGTTTAGAAAATTGGAGAGAACTGTGCTTACCCGAGAAGGAATGGAGCCCTTAATAGGTGGGAAAGCCCTGGAGAAGGGGGACTTCTTAGAAAATACTTGGGCTCTTTAAACCTGGATGGATATTTAAGAATCCTTGACAAAGATCATAACAGTGAGAATTGTTGAATTTTCCCTTTTAGTTTGGTGGGGGAGGAGGTTGATATCTTTCTGTTTCCACAGTTTTTTTCACCAGGTGCTTTGAACAGACTCTGCATCAGATAAATAGGTAAAGAGTATATGATTGATGTCATATAATCTATGAACTTAATTTTTCCCTGATTTATTGGGTTTTCTCTATTTCAGTTTCTACAGAACCTGTAGAAACCTCTCGATGGACAGAAGAAGAAATGGAAGTTGCTAAAAAAGGTAAATGATAGCTCAGGTTCTTTATAGTTGTTGGTTTTTTTTAGGGTTATGAGTGATGAGTGAGATGGAGTTGATTTTTTTTTTTTAAGTTGGAAAAGAATACATTCTTCCACAGTGCTAAATTAATTTAGAACTAAAGAGTCCTTTTTGATTGTGTGGTGCCCTAGAAGGTACTCTAGTATGTCTTATTTATGAGACCCATTTTTATTTTTAATGGTATTTTATTAGAGGACAAGTAGATTATTTCACTTTTCCCGAATACTTGTAATTAAATGCTGTTAACTTTGTTTTGGAAAGCGACTTTGCTATAAAATTCTATATTTTTATTGCATTTTATAACCTGGTAAATACTATCTCAGTTTGCATTTAGTGAAGTATTTGATAAACTACTGTGAAAATTGCACTGTTATTGAGAGGTAAGAACATGAACTTTGTTATCTAGACAAAACATTTCATAGCCATGTAGACTTAATCTTACTCTGCAACTTTATGAATCTTGTATTTCTCTGCTATTGTTTATTAGTATATACTTTGAAAGTAAAATTTCTAATATGATTTATAAATAAAAAAATTTTGCTAAAAATAAAATTGGGAGAAGGATGCTAAGTATTTACCTTGTGGTTCTAAAGAGAAATTATTGTAAATCGCTTGACCTTTTAGTGGCAGGCTTTTTTGTTTGATTTTTTTTTTTTATCTAGTAGGTGATGAATAATACATTTAAGCACCATATAAGCCAACTTTACCAAAAATACAACATTTGAAAGTGTTTTTCAAAATATTTTTATTTGAAGTTAATTTGCCATTACTAGCAAATTTATTATTTACCATGATTACATGTATAACTTTTTAGGATTCACATTTTTTCTTATCTGATCACTGAGAGTCAGAGAATGAAGTAGATGGTAGCTGTAGTATAGGGTAATCTTTTCAGGTAGATGTACCTGCGTATAACTGTTTAGTCCTCTAAACAGTGTTTAGACATTACTCTTCTCATTTCTTATTCATTTACTAGATAGGATTTATAAATGATCTTCTATTTATCATTATTAAGGGAGCTACTTGTAGTCACCTTGAAAAATGGATGTTTTCCTCTGAAGTGTTAAACCTGTAGTGAACATTTCTGCTTTTGGCACAAAAATTATACTTGTAACTAAAGAATATCTTTTGTACATATAGCTCTCTGTGTATGTATGAATTTATCCATATTTCTTGTACCTATGTTTGTGTGTGCAAATGTATTATTTGGTTAAAGAGATGTAAAATTGCTTGATTGCAAATAGACATGCCTATTACAGAAGTTTATGTATTTATATTTAACTTTCTGTTAATGATTTACATTGTTAAACTTTATTAAGTTTATCATGATACACTGTCTTCAATGACTTAGATGTACTTTATCACTAAATTTCTAAGTGTTTGATCTATTGCTATGTGTCCGACATTGTCCTGGCCCTGTGGGAGATACTTAATAAGGATAATGTGAACAATTCCATTAATAAGTATGTTTTAAATATACTTGTGTGTGGGAAATGGAACTATCAGTGAGTTTTAATGGTAATATTTCAGTAGATATTTTAGTTCATCAGTAAATAATTGAAAGCACTATTTAGTGTCAATTGTGAATACAGTGATTGATTTTGTATTTTGTTTGCTAATCAGTTTGCTCTACTTTGAAAATTTAGGTTTAGTAGAACATGGTCGTAATTGGGCAGCAATTGCCAAAATGGTGGGAACAAAGAGTGAAGCTCAATGTAAAAACTTCTATTTTAACTATAAAAGACGACACAATCTTGACAACCTCTTGCAGCAGCATAAGCAGAAAGTGAGTATATGAAAGATGGTGAATATTTATCATTTTTTATTTATAGTTTTTAAAAAACATTTTAAAAGAACAGGTTTATTAGGCTAAGGAGAAAGAAAAAAAATAGGAACCTGCGTGGATGCAGGTGGGCAGAGAACTGCATTGCTTTGCAAAGGGAAAAGGTTCGTGAGTAAAAACAACTGCCATAATCACAGGAAGGCAGGAGAGCTACTACAGGTGTTTTGTTGAACCTAAAGTATTAGTTTTGAGGGGGACATTTTTTTGTGTCTTGTATTTTTTAATTTATTGTATTTTCTTTTAAGGGATTATTTATTTCTTGGCCCAGATTGACTAGTTCTGTTTACTATCCAATGAGTACAATTTTTACTTGAATAATGGGAATCAAGTACATTTGAATTAATGTAGATTACTTTTGAAAAATATAAACAATTCTATTATCTGTGTTGAATGAATTGATTGGTTATATTAAAAAGAATTTTCTCAGATTTTATAGGCTAAATACTGAAAGTCAGTTTAAGATAATTGAAAATTGTTCAACAAGATATTTCCAATATCCTCAAAGTCTATGGAGCTTTTTTAGGGTTAATGAAGTCAAAACTATTTTTATAAAAATACTAAAATGTCATTTTTTTTTTGCCACTGCATTGATATTTACATCAATGATGTCAAAGCAGTATTGACTCAAAATGTCAATTTGTCTCTGTTGGTAAATGTGTTGACTTACATGTTTATCACATCTGAAAACTACACAGCAGTATCCAAGATGATGACCAGATATCTACATACTGTGACCTAGCCAAATTGACACATAAAATTAACCATTACAAATATCTTTAAAACTTCTTTGTTGTAATCATTTAAATTACAATTGAAATAATAGGAACTGCAGGCTTTGTTTATCTGGTATGTTTAATCATTCTTTAAAAGACCTTAAGAAAACATGACTGAATGTCTGATATCTATAAAAGTTCACTGAAGATTTCTATATATTTAAATAGTTGATTAAAAGTTTTGTGAATATTATCATATAGAGAAAAAAGTGAATGCTGGATTTGTTATAGATTACTGCATATGAAAGGAGGAATGTTGCATAGTATTGATAAAATGTGTTTTCCATGGTTTCTCTGAAAGTACCAAAGGGGATAGATTAATATTAGAAAAGGAGGAATATAGAAAAGCAAAGAAAAAAAGCTATATGATAGCTGTTATTTAATGTTTAAAATATTGAAGCGTTCTTCTGAATGCTGTTAAAAAGAGAATAGCCAGTGTCTGAAATTCTTCCCTTACATTCCTGCTAGGAACATAAAGATAGATTCTTTGAAACTTTAGAATTTCACCTAGTTCTATGCCTGTGATACTGGAAAATGATTGTTTCTCTTGATTCAAATAGTGCTTTTGGTTGAATCCAAAATAACATTCATATCTAAACTAAGAATGGAGAATATTGGTTGTCTTTTAAAGTTGGGTTTATAATATTTTATTCTCTATGAGAAATCTTGAAAATCTGCTGAAGTCTGGTGAAATCTAGGCTCTATAAAAGCAGAGAATTACCAGGATTGGGACTCTTGATTCTGTCAAGACAGGAGACTTATCTATATTTAGCCACATGAGATTATAACACATGTCTAATGACTTTCATTTATATATGTACACATGAACCCTTACAGATGTCACTCCATGAGACATGTCAGCAATTTTATATAAATAGAATTTTCAGTGGGTAAAATTAAAGAAAATTTATCCTCATTAATAGTAAAAGAAGTTCAATAACACTAGTGATCGTTGGTAACACCAGTGATGAGTTGTTGCTTGTAAAGTCACCACATTCTTTTTTTTAATTAATTTTACTATTAAATAATATATTTATATATTTCACATTTTTGTAATCCCCATGGTTTACCCACCGCCTTCCCTCCCTTACCATTCTCACCCTTTCAAGCCCCCCTCCCCCCGTTGTGTAGTTCAATTTGGTTAACTTGTTTTGACTTTTCCTCATAGCTTTTTGTTTATTTTTCCTATATTCCATATATTAGTGAAACCATTTGGTTTCTTTTTCTTTCTGACTTGTTTCTGCTAATATGATTTCTAAGTACATCCATGTTATCATAAAATCATCAAATTTGTCATTTTTAATTAATGAGTAGTATTCCATTGTGTATATGTACCGCATCTTTTTCATCCAGTCTTCTGTTTTGGGACATTTGGGTTGTTTCCATGTCCTTGCAATTATAAATAGTGCTGCAGTAAACATCCGGGCACAGGTGTCGCTTTGTACAAGCATTGAGGTTTCCTTTGGCTAGATTCCCAGAAGAGCAATTGCTGGGTTGAATGGTAGTTCCATTTCCATTAATGAGGATAGTGGTTGAACCAGTTTACATTCCCACCAGTGGAGTCACCACATTCTTAATGCTCATGAAAAGTGAAACCAGTACTACTAGAGTTCTTATAGCATTATTCACAGAACCAAAGTTAAATGTTACATGAATGCCTTAAAATAGGAGAACTGGAAATATTTATTAGTAGTGTTTTTATCGAATACTTAATAAAGATAATGATTCTGAAGAATTTATAATTTATGATATTTTCAGTTCATGACTTTGGTTAAAACATGTAGGATATATAATATCATAGCACCTTATCGGTTTTGCTTACTTGTATACTTGTAAATGCATAAAAAAGGTTTGGGGAAAAAAGTACCAGTGTACTACCAATCTCTTGGTGGGAAATTATGAGCACTAACTGTTTTTCTTAATGTAAATTTTTTTCATATTTTTAATGTATATTATTTTTGCTAGGAAAAATGTGTATGTTATGTTTATTGGAAAGTACATTATTTGGGTGTGGGAGAAACGCAAGTTTTGTGATTTTTTGGGGGCATTTTTGCATGTATAATGACAAGTACTTCTGAAAGTAGTTCAGATGTAACCTTTGATTGGTTTGATGAAAGCAGTATAAACAAAATGTTAATGGTGATTTAGCGATAACTGCAGTTTAGCCAGAACAATTTTTAAGCATGCAGGTTTCTTTGTTTGTAGGTATATGTAGTATTCTTTGTTATTTCAGATATAAAAGATTTGTCTTTTCTCCTTTTATTTATATAATAAACATTTCATATTTCCTACTCTTAGACTTCACGAAAGCCTCGTGAAGAGCGAGATGTATCTCAGTGTGAAAGTGTAGCTTCCACTGTTTCTGCTCAGGAGGATGAAGATATTGAAGCCTCCAATGAAGAAGAAAATCCAGAAGACAGTGAAGGTATCTCAAAATCCTAGATTTAATTGAGACCTCAGCTAGCTCCAAATGTTTAATTTTTACTTGACTTATTTGACTACGGAGCAATTGCTTCATTTAAGAAATAATATATCAGTGTTCTCTTTAAACTTAAGTGGAATGTATACATTAATCAACAGATATTCGTTTATGTAGCATCTGAGATATGGTCCAGGTGCTACAATTCCAAGATCTTTTAAGTGACTGTTCTACTTCAGACATTAGACAATAAAATGTATGCATCTATGTCAATGCCATGTTTATTTGTTCAATTAGTATCATAAGTTACATTCCCCTCTTTATTTTATTGCATTGAATTTATTTATTACATTTTTTATAAAAAAACATGTCATATACATGTTTTCATATAAAAATACTGAATGCTCCAGAATCAACAGTAAGAAGAAGAAGAAATCAACTAAAAATATTTAGGAAAAGATACAAAATTCATTTTGTCACTTGAACAAATTAATGACAATCTGTTGAAAAAGTATTATTTTGAGTTTTTGTTAAAGAAAAGTAAGTACCTTGGTAATTTTCAATTTATATTATTGTTAAGGTTTCTGTGGAATTCTGTTGTAAGTTAGCCAATTCTGGAGTATGAATTTTCACAATGCTTTTAGTAATTGTATATATTATATATTGAACATGTTCATGTTTATGTATATGCAGATATTTTCTTTCTTGTTCATACTTTATCTTTAAATTATCAGAGTTAAAACTTTGTATATAATTAGAACTGTTTATGAATTACTTTTTTAGGTTCTTATTTTTTGTTTAGGATGTCCTGGGAATTTTAGAAATACTCGATGTTTACTTTTATTTTTCTGTGGGTTGTTGATTTTTAACTTATAATTTGTCTTGAAATGGGTTTTAGCTTTGAACGGTAAGTAAACTTTTTTCTTTGAGATTTTTGTGAAAATAAGCCAGTGTTACAAGAGTAAAATGAATATTGGAGCAAGCTCACCCTGAGGTGCTGCAAACAATGGTACAGCAGGATGGTGTATTTTATTGTACTAGCAAAAATGTCAATTTTAATGGGTTTGTAGCTGGTAGTTAATATTCCATGGGTTGTAAATGTATATGAAGTCAGTACTGATCTGCTAGTCTGCCACAACAGAATACCACAGACAAGGTGACTTAAACAGCAGAAATTTATTTTCTTATGGTTTTGGTGATTTGGAAATTCAAGATTAAGGTGGTAGACTGGTTGGTTTCTGATAAATCTATATTTCTGGCTTGAAGATGGCCACCATTTCACTTTGTCTTCCTTTCCTTTATGCTCGTGGTATTTCTTTATTTTTTTATAAGCACCCTAGTATTTTTGGATTAGTGCTTTGCCTTCATGGCTTCAGTTAATATTATTTACTTCCCTAAAGGTACTATCTCCATATATAGTCCCATTAGAAATTAAGACTTACACATATAAACTGGGGGTAAGGGATATTGAATATATAATTCAATTCACAGTAATACTCTTTCAGAGCAGAGAATCCTATGGGCTAACAAGTTTCCCAAAACTGAGCACTAAGAAGTGACTTTTTCCTTGTGTTTCTCCCTGTTCTTTTGTCTTTTATGTGAACCTTTTTTCAAATTGCCAAGTATCTTATTATGTTTCCATCTCATCAAATGTAAAGTGGCAGTTACATCATGCCCATTCATACATGTGGTTATGTTGTGACATCTAGAATAATTTCCTTCTTGTAGGAAATGAACGTATCAGTAGAATTATGAGGCCTATTTTCATTTCCTTTTGCCGTCATTTGAACAATGTCAAAGAAAAGGCAGTGCAATGCAACTTAAATGACCTGACCTATGACTTCATATCTATTGCTAAACTTAGTGAGGCAAGATTTACTCTTTATTGTTTGGCAGGGCTCTTGCCAATGGGAAAATGAAGGGAGCTGCTGAAGGAAAGAGTCCATTTATGTCTCTTCCCCTAAAACACACACCTGACTATGTGAATATCCTCACATTAAGAGAGTAAATCTCCTAAATTATTCATTAAGGATTTTTTTTAATGACTTTTTTTTTCTTTTTTAATTTGGCTGTGGCATGGTGATCTATGCTTTAGAAATATTTTTGTTGGCTTGGATGAAGAAAGTAATTGAGAATGTACTTAAGTCAAATGATACCTGTTGCATTATCACTAATATGTCTTCTAATGGTTTGAAGATAAATGACTTGCTGATTTATCCTTGGTTTTGAGGCTTTCCTTCTCTAGTGAATAGAAATGAAGGTGAACTGAAACTTTTTGTTAACCTCCTAGCATCTTTGTAGCATCTCTTATAGTAAGAACTCATTTCAGGTGCAGTATTGTTCTGATTTTTTGTTTTCTTTTGCTTTGATTTTTTTGAGACTTGAGTCTCAAATTTTAAGAGTCATACATCTAACTGCCCATTTAATATTTACATTTAGATGCCTAAGTACCAAATAATATTCAAAACAAACTTTAATTATTCCATCATTGCTAAGGTAAATGATACCTTAGCAACTCCCTCATATACTCCACACAGGTCTGTCTATGAGCTCATCAACTTTTCTTTAGATGCACTACTTAGAACCTCATTGTGTTTCCCTACCTCTGTTGATATTCCTTTGATTCCGAGCTATGTCATCTTTGTTGCTGTATATTCTTGATTGGTATCCTTGCTGCTTGTGCTATTACACTTTTCCCCTCTTCACTCAACAATGAGAATGATCTTTGTAAAATATCAATCAGATCATGTTTTTCTTCAAAGTCCTGTGATACTTTCCCATCTTACTCAGAATAAAAGCCAGAGACCTGATTGTGGCTCACGGGGTCCTATGTGAAGTGACCTGTTTACCCCTATGAATTTTCTGTCAGTTACTTCTCTGCTTTTTCATTCTCTTCATTTGTTTGTTGACTATGAATTATTGACATATGACATTATATTATATACAGGGGTGCATAATGATTCTGTATTTATGTTTATTGCTAAATATTCACCACAATAAATCTAGTTAACAGGATTTTTCTCTTGTCATACAAACTTTTAATATCTTAGCTCCTCACACCTAAGTATTATTAATTATACTAAATACAGTGTTATTAACTGTAGTCCCCAAGCTTCATATTATACCCCAGGACACAATATTTTTTTTTGTCCATATAGCCATGCTTTTATTAAAATATAGTATTTAATAAAAGAAAAATCTTTATGAAAAGTTTAGAAAGGGCAGATTAGTGAAAATTGTTAACTCTCATAACCATTGTTAATATTTTTCTTTGTATTTTAATAATGAAATATTTCATAACTATTTAATATTTATATATTTACAAATATAAAAGTAATACGTATATATATTTGTGGACACATACAATCTGTGTTCCTTAAAGCTGTGTAACCAGTAATCAAATAGCTCCCTGTACCATAGGTATTTAATATATATATATTTGAATGAATAAATGCCTTTGTAATGTTTGAATACATTATGCATTAAAAACACTCTTCCTGTGTGGTAATTTAAGTTGTTACTTTATTGTTTACTATGCAAATGATATTTATAGCTTCAGTTTTCTATTTTGCTTAATTTGTATGTGCTTCCTGAGATACACACACACACACACACACACACACACACACACACATCTTGCCCTAAATTCTAAAAGCTTTCAAAGTCTTTATTTCATCTGGAATTATTTTCCTATATGATAGTATCCATGTTTTTCTTTCAGACAGAGACATTTCTGTGAGAGATAGATTACTATATAAATCAATCATTTCCCAGTGATCTAAAATATATTACCTTTTATATATGCTAGCTTCCCATTTAGGATCTCTTCCTAGGTATTGTTAGCTGTATAATTGATTCATTTTATCTGTCACTGTGACACTTCCAAATATGCTGCTGTACATTGACTTTATAGTAAAGTTGAATTAGCCAGCGAATTAGAATTAGTATTCTCTAGTACCTTACATAATTTTCTCAGCCACATTATTCTTTTACATAAAATTTTTAAAAAAATTTTAGCTTAAGAAAATTTTTTGTAAACCATTGGAATTTTCATTGGGTAAATGTATTTTGTGTATATACATTGTATATGTAAATATAAGTGGTGTATATTGTGTCATAGTCTATTTTAAGAAAGTCATTTAGAACCTCATGCTTTAGTGAACATAATGGTATATTTGTAACAGTCACAAATTGGGAGTAGTCCAAGGATCCATTAATAAAGGAAAGGTTAAGTAAATTTAAACATATATGCAACCTTTCATTTCCTTATACTTCAGCAAATATGTGAGTTTCTTGCGTTCCAAGCACAATGTCTCTTAGACTTTTATGATAAGCAAAATATATGATCTCTGCTCTGATAGTATTTATAGCCTAGTGGAAGAGACATTCAGGAATCAGATAATTTGTGAATAAATGTAAAATTGTAACTGTAACCTGTACATGTGCTGTAAGAGCCATAGCAGAATTAAAATTTAAGAAAGAAAATTATACAGAACTGGAAAAAGAAAACTGATAGAAGCTATTTCTAAATAGGTGATATTTGGTCTGATAACCAAAGGAAGTAAGTGAAAGTGCCTTACAGTAGGCGTAAATGGTGTATTTCCTGTGGTAGGAGACACATGGTGTGTTCATAAAACTTAAAGCAGATCAGTGATAATGGAATACAGAGAGCTAAGTACCAGGTAAAGCTTGAGGGACTGGCAGGGGGTCATCAAGCCTTTAGTAGTGCCATGCTATAAATTTTAGAATTTGTGTCAAGAGTATTGAAGTTCCATTGAAGTGTTTTAATGGATGGGGCAGAGAGAGTATGTGTTTAAGTGAGTTATGGGAAAATTTTGCTTTTTCAAAGATCACTCTGCCCTCATTGTAGAGAATGACTTAAAGTAGAAGGTAGATACAGTTTGTTTTGGACTAGATTGGCAAATGTAAAAGAGTTGGATAGAACTGAATAGATTCATGGAATATTTTTAGATGTGCAACATCTAAGCAGGATATGGGAGTAAATATGAAGAGGTTTAAACGAAGACTCATAACTTTTTATTTATTTGGTTAGCAACACTAGAGAAGAACCTGATTTAGGAATGTTGAGTTTAAGTCTAGTGTAGGACACTGGATTTGTGTCTTTTTTGAGATGGATAGGTAAAGATGTCAAAACCTTAAAAATACATAAAGTAACACAAGTAAACTGGGAAAAGATCAGTATTACAAAGTTAAATGAAAAATCTTTACAGATTTCTTTCTGTAGTTTTGCTGTTTAGTGTGGTCACATTAGACAGGTGTAGCTGTTGAGCTTTTAACTAGAGTAAATTGAGATATGATGAAAATATAAAGTATAATCAAATTTCGAAGACAGTACCAAAAAAAGTAAAACATTGCTTATTATTAAATGATAGTATTTTCAACATATTGTTAATTTTGCTTACCTCTTTTTTACTTTCTTAATGTGGTTACCAGAAAAATTTAAATTACAGCTGTCACTCTCATGTTCCTATTGGACAGTGCTGTTCTAGAGTATCCATTCTCTTGGGTAAAACGAAATTCACAGAAACAGGCTGGTAGAAATAGACCAGAATGTTACCATTTATGGAAATAATTTTTGTTTAGTTTATTTTTTTCATCTTTCTTAATCTTCCAAGTTCCATGTTAAGTTTTTTTAAGTCATTAGTTTTTACGCTTTCAGTTTCAGGAGGTCAAGACAATTTGATCTTTCTTTTTCATACTTTATAACAAACTTCAGTTTTCCCAATGACTATAATACTTCATTGAGATCATCAAAGGATTCTAGTTCATCCTGAACAGCTACTTTCAATCATGGCTCTGTCACCATCTGAAACATGTTCATTATCAGATTTTTATGCTGTATCATTATCTTTAAGGTGCTGAAAATAGTTCTGATACAGAAAGTGCTCCTTCTCCTTCACCAGTTGAAGCTGTCAAGCCCAGCGAAGAAAGCACTGAAAATGCTACTTCTAGAGGAAATACTGAACCTGTGGCTGAGCTCACGTCTACCACGGAAACTGCACCCAGTGCATCTCCCTCTTCAGCAGTTACAAAACCAGCTGAAAATGAAAGTGTGGAGACCCAGGCGAATGACAGCAGCAGTGTTGAGACAGCAGAGCCAATGGATGTTGAACATCAGGAAAGTGGTGCTGAAGTGACTTCAGTTACTGACCTCCCCACAACTACCAAAGCAGAATCTGTAGATGTTGAAATGAGGGTCCCAGAAAACAACCCATCTAAAGTTGAAGGTGATACCAAAGAAAGAGACCTGGAGAGAGAGAGTGAGAATACAGAGCCTAGAGATGAAGATTTGGTTGTGGCTCAACAAATAAATGTCCAGAGGACTGAGCTCCAGTCAGATAATGATTCCAGTGCCACCTGCAGTGCTGATGAAGATGTGGATGGAGAGCCAGAGAGGCAGAGGTAAAATTTGCTCTCTCAATATAATCCTATTCTTTATTCCTTTAGTTGTTGACTGAGTAATCCCCTGTAGGGATTACTTCTATATAAATGATGACAAGTTAAAGGTATTGTCTATGTGTTGGTTATATTGATATGATGCTTTTCATCTATTTACACAGTCAAGAACAAGTCATGTGATTATTATTTTTTAATGAAGCAAATTACAATAATTCTTTTCTACATCAGTTATTTCATGTATTTCATATGCTAGCAGAAAGGGAAAAATCTGAGCTAGTAACGTAAAATAAACCACAGATGAGTGCTGTTCCTGGTGATGGAAGCAGTGTGATTCGGTGTTGTGAAGATCGAAGCAACAGATATCAGCTCCCACTCTGTTTGTTCTAAGACCAACCTCAGAGCAAGACCTACTCTACCTGTCTTTAGATATACGAAAATGCTGAGAATAGAAACATAATATTCTAAAATTATTTTAGAAAGTACAATTTGAGTACAAGTTAATGTTAATTATAATGGCTATTTTTTGGTATCAGTAAAATCTTTAGACTTTTGCATTTATAATTTAAAATAATAGATGTAAAAATTACAGAGTAAAATGATAAATATTTTACAGGAATAGGTGCTATTCTTTTTAACACATTTAATAATTGAGGTTCCTTTTTCTTGAAAGAAATGAAATTACCTAGAAACATGGTAGAATGCTAAATTGATACAAATTCTAGAAATGAATTAGATTGAAACATCTAATCAGAAACCTAATTCACCTTGCTTTTCCTTTTCAATAAGAAAGAGGTAATTAAGTTAGTTACTCAGCAGACAGTAGAGTTTTATTCAAATCTCAACTTTCACAGTGTGTCCTGGTAGCACTGTGCACTTATCTGTATCTAGTACATTTTATATCTTGTACTCAAAAATGAGATTTAATTCTGTAGTAATATTGAGCATTACAATGATGATTTCTTCTAAGAAACTCTTGTACAATAGATGCTAGCACTTTCATCTACCAGAATTTAAATAAAATAGGAATTCTACTTAACCATTGATTTTCCAGGAAATTCAACCATCTAAGTTATGCTCTTTCCCCTTATTGCACAAAAATGTAAAGGCCCCAGACTTTAACAGGAGTAAAGAAAAATGGGTTCTGGCTGTATAGTTCCTTTTTTTAGCATTCTTTAAGGAAATATTTCTTTTAAGTTAGGACTATCTTTGTTTTGTTAGCTATTCATAAAGAAAGGAAAATTAGGATGGCACTAATCTTAAAGTAGGAATAAACGGTACAGTCTTGAAATTCAGAAATTCTTTGTGTAAATATGTGATTTGTGAGTGACTTTCTAAAGTCAGCATTACTTCTAAACTATTAAAATAGCAATTTCAGCTTTCTACATTTTTAAATCAACCTTATTTTTTTATGTAAAATGTATTTTTCTTTTATACATTCTAATTTATTAATTTATAACTTTAAAATATTCATATTCCACCAATAACTGGCAATGCTGGGAAATGTAATGAAATGAAAAGGTACGACACCAGTCTGTAATTGTATTGGTTAATTTATTGGGGGAGGAGGCTAAGTTCAGTTGCAGGTATTGAATATGAGTGAAGCAGGTTGAATGTAGTAGGCAGGTATGGTATCAAATAGAGGAGCATGTGCCTATTTGAAGGGGCAGTTCCTGCAAGTCTAGCATGTTGTTGCTATGTGGATGGGAATGCTGGTTCTGCAAGAATGGTTCTTTTAATTTTTCTTGAATAACCAGGAGGCTGGAGTTTGGGGTGAAATTCTAAACTTTAAGGTAGTGGTTGCTAATTCAGATGTTTCAAAAAAAGTGTCTTGTGATCCTAGCAAAGCATCCTATAACAGGAAGCTATTTTGTAACCTATGGTAGTGGTC
Source organism: Uropsilus gracilis (assembly GCA_004024945.1). NCBI lineage: Eukaryota > Metazoa > Chordata > Mammalia > Eulipotyphla > Talpidae > Uropsilus > Uropsilus gracilis. The sequence goes on from PVHY01001221.1 coordinate 46,542, forward strand.
AAGTAGATACATTTTGAAGTCACTTTATTGATTAGTTATAGATGATTAAGTTCAGATGAATTTCAACCTATACATCATGTTAGATTTCTCTAGCTGAAAAATAAGCACTATAGATTACCTTTTCTTTACTTTTCTGATACCTTGTAAGGTTAATGTGGTATGTATATGTGTTCATAGTAACCTAGACGAAATCATGGTAATTACATCTTTTAATGTCTTAAATAAAAATATATTATCTCTTTTATTGCCAATTGCAGAATGTTTCCTATTGATTCAAAGCCTTCGTTGTTAAACCCCACTGGTTCTATACTGGTCTCATCCCCAATAAAACCAAATCCACTGGACCTGCCACAGCTTCAGCATCGAGCAGCTGTTATTCCGCCAATGGTAAGTTGTCAGTATAAGAAAAATAAAATGAAAAAGAGAGAGAGGGAGAGGGAGAAGGACACGGAGAGGGGGAGAGGGAGAGAGAGAGAGAGAGAGAGAGAGAGACAGACAGACAGACATTTGGAAATGTATTTCTGCTCTTCTTTAATGAGTGCTTCATTTTTTAAAAAATGTAAAATACAAAATTTACCATCTTAACCATTTTTTAAGTGTATAGCTTAATAATATTAAGTATACTTACAATATTGTAAAACAGGTCTCCAGAAGTTTTTCATCTTGCCAAATTGAACTCTGTATCAGTTAAACCATGACTACCTTTTTCTCCCCTTCCCCCCCCACCTAGCTACCATTTTGCTTTCTGTTTCTATGAATTTGCTTACTTAGATTCTTATGTAAGAATGATACAGTATTTGTCTTTTTGCAACTGATTTATTTCATTCCGTATAATGCACTTAGAGATCATCCATGTTGTAACCCATTGTCAGAATCTCCTTTTTAAGACTGACAATATCCAGTTGGATGTAAGTGTCACATTTTTTTTTATCCATTCATCCATTGATGGACTTTGGGTTGCCTCCATCTTTTGGTTGTTGTGATAGTGCTACATGATTGGGACTTGATTTTAGTGCTTTATTTTCTCTAATTATCCCCTGTGTTGGTCTTGGGTGTGGGTATATGGAGGGGATGAGTAGGAAGATCCTGAATCTGCCTTTGGAAGAACTTTTTTGCATAACTGAAGTTAATATACTTTATATGTTGTTTTTCTAGATGGAAATCAGTATGATGATTGATTGAAATGGTTATTTCCAATTAAGGAAAATATATGCTTTAGCCATAAATATTAGTGTGTTCCATCTTTGTTTAGTTGTTTGCTCTAAGACTTGAGTAGAATAAATAATATAATGAAATTTTGTGTATTTAAAATGACTTAGAGAGTATAGCTAACATTAGTATACAATTTCAAATCTAATTTTGTTTTCATTATACATTAATAGTGTCTGTTTTGATACTGAATGCCAGTCTTTGATGTTGCTCTTTACTTGGTTTTATAATTCCAGCTTTTGCTTTATTTCAGAAGATATGAATTTGTTTTCTGCCTCACATAATTCATAGGACTTAAGTGTATTATTATTTTAGACTCACAAACATAAAAATTAAATATTTGGTTTCAAATGGACATTTAGTATCTGTTCAGTTCATAATGTTAAAGTAGTATTTATATATCACAACCTTCTAACTTCAAAAATCTTAAAGATTGCCTACTCCAGTGAGAATGATTCATATCAAGAAAGCCAGAAACAACAAATGTTGGTAAAGATGTGGGAAAAAAGGAACCCCCTTACACTATTGGTAGAAATGCAGTGTTCTAGCCCCTATGGAAAACAAGATGGAGGTTCCTCAGAAAGACATATGCTATATGATATAGCCATTTCATTCCTCGATATCTACCAGAAGCATTCAAAATCACTAATCAAAGGAATATATATACACTTCTGTGTTCACTGTAGCACTACTTACAATTGGGAAGTTATGGAAACAACCTAAATGCTCATTCACAGAGGGATGAATGGATTAGGTGTGGTATGGATTGAGACAATGGAATAATATTCAGCTATAAAAAAGAAAAACGAAACCTTGTCATTTGTGACAATGTGAATGGAACTGGAGGGAATTATGCTCAAGGAAATAAGTCAGAAGGAGAAAGACAAACACTGGATTATTTCACTCTTATGTGGAATATAAGAACTGACAAAACTAAACCAAAATAAACTCTAGAAATATGATTGCAAAGTTAAAACTATAGGGGAAGGGAGCTAAGAGGTGGGGCCAAGTTGGGGAGGGGACCCACTAGAGTAAAAAGGACTGTGAGTGCTTCGATTGTGAATCTGATGTAGTAACATACATCTGAGAAGTTGTGAAGCTATTTTCCTAAATCATGTACAGTATTGTAAGTCAATGTTGTGTTAATAAACAAAACAAAACTTAAGAGATTTGTTAAGACAAAAAAATTTATAATTGATAATAAAAAAATCATAATTAAAATGTGATGCTCTGTTGGTTAAAAAAATATGCCAAAAGCATTTCAGAGAAATGAGAACTTCTTAATTAGACACTTGAGGAAGACTCTAGATAGGAAATATTATTTTGTTTGAACCAAAATAGTTCATTTGGCTTTATTAAAAAAAAAAAAAAGGAAAAGCCATTAGGTGTGGATTTTAGATTTAGCGAAAATTACTTACAAACATAAAAAAACATGAAATTTTTATATAACATGTTTTAAAAATGTCAGATCTCTACTCTTCCTAGACCGTTTCATATTTGTGAAATAATGGATTGTGTTAGGATCTATTTATTTAGTACTGGACAGAGTTGTTCTCCTTCATGATAGAGGAATGACAGAAAACAAACAGACATGTAGTTGCAAGTAGTGGTAAGTGCTATGTACAGAGAAAAAAATGGAATATGCTGTTATAATAAGTGAACCATTTTGCTGGATGGTTGGGAATGGCTGGTCTGAAGAAGTAACATTTAATTTCCATTCTAAGAGAATGATATCTTAATGAATTGGTGTGGGAGGGGAGGAAATTGAATAGTAGGATGATGGACAGTTTCCTGACTTAAGCTGCTGAGGTTCCATTTTCTCAGAAAAAAAGCATTAAAGGAGAAGTGTTGAAATTAGAAAATGAACAGTACATTTTTGACTATGCTTTGAGTTTCCTTCAAATATGGAGTTTTTAGGTAGGTAATTTTATGTGTAGAACCTAGAGAAAACTTGAAAAGTCTTAGAAATGCATGAGTCAGTAACATCTAGATGACATTTAAATCCACAGAAGTGGGTGTGATGACCTGGTGAGAGGACATTGGGAGGAGGGTGGACACCAAAAATTGAACCACGAGAAACTTTACCATTTTATGTTAGAAGCAGCCAAATGTATTGCAATTCCTGGTTTTGATATCTTTTATGGAACTTTTGTCATTCATATAGTATTTAGTTCTGGAGGTAACTATCAGTTCAAATATTATACTTGAAGATTACTTTTTTTGAAAAATTGTAAGATCACCAGTAATATTATTGCTATGTTGGTTGTTGGCATATTTGGATTATTTTTTTTCTATAGGTTTCCTGCACCCCGTGTAATATACCAATTGGCACCCCAGTGAGTGGCTATGCCCTCTACCAGCGACACATTAAAGCAATGCATGAATCAGCACTCCTGGAGGAACAGCGACAGAGGCAAGAACAGATAGATTTAGAATGTAGAAGTTCTACAAGTCCATGTGGCACTTCCAAGAGTCCAAACAGAGAGTGGGAAGGTAGGTAGTGCTGACACCACCAAGAACTTTTCTGAAGGAAAACAAAGTTGTGCTCTAAAGTGTAGTGTCCTTTGTAATTTATCAGCTTATCAATTGATTTATTAATCTTTCTTGAACAAGTAAAATTGCTTTAAATTGATCTCTGTTGAACAATTAAGATATATCAGTTTTATTGGCTACTGAAGGATAGCAGTAACATTTTTAATAGCATAAAGTTTTTGATCAAATCTTTATACTAGAAGACTATAAAAGTTATGCTTTATGTTCTCTTCACCTGAGTTTTCAGGTTGAGAATTGTTATCCTGTCATTCAAAAAAATTAGCTACAACAGGGTAATAGTCTCTTTCTCTGATATTATGGAAGACAGCACTGTGTAGTGTATAGTGCTCCAACATTTACCAGCTTCATGACCATGGGCAGTTACTAAACCTCTTGGAGCTTTAGTTTTCATATTTGTGAAATGCAGTATATATATACATACATATAAAACAATACTGAATGTTTATTTTTAATGGTTGTAATCCCAGTAAGGTATCAGACAACTGAGCATTATTTTATGTGTATATGTTATATACATATACATATATATCATGTATAATATGTACTAATTAACATGTTAGTGTATGCATAGTATAAAACATACTAGGAGGATACTGTTGTCACATGACAGATTTGAATTAGTGCATGATACATTTAGTTTCTTTTAAAAAGAGAGTGTTTTCTACATTTTAATAAATTCTGGCATCATTAGAAATGGTCATGTGTTTTCCTCAGTCAACTTATGGACTATATGTTGCAATATGCTTAGAATATAAGAACATAGCATTTTTCTGTGATTATGGTTTATTTATTTATTTATTTAATAATGATACAGAAGACTTTGCAGTCCCTCATAAAGATAAAGAATTGCTAACTTTAGAACATTGCATTCTAAGGTCTATTAGTATAGAAGGATTAGCTGTGGTCCTTCATTGATTCTGCTGATTCCATCCCATTCACACCAGAGTTAGTTGTTACCTGACACAGTGAATCTCTTATGTTGGATATTTAAATATAAGATTGTTAGTGTTTTAAAAATACATATTAGGCTAGTAAAAGTGTGAACCAGAGTGAACATACCCATAAAGGCTGGGTGTATAACATTTACAGAATGCTTACATATCTAATTTATTGATGGACACAACATATAATTACATGTTGAAGAGATAAATCAGCTAGAGAGCATAAATGGACTTGGGAAAGATACTTCTTTTGAGCATTCCAATGATGATACAATTTATCATTATGATAATGAAAAATTAGTCTGTTCATCTATTCTTAACATAAATGATTCAAATAAATTTTGTGAGAAAGAATTCATGCCCAGAAAAATGGCTTTAAATGGCATTTACTGAACTGATGCTAAAAGTTAATATTTAATTGGCAGTATCTGGATCATTCTAATATAAATATCATATAGTTATTTTAGGGCCTCAGTGTCTTTTCTTGATGTATTTTAAAATAAAATTGGAGAGATGGTACCATGCTAGAACTCCAAAATCCAAGACTCCAAATTTAAGACATTAATTTGTTTTCAGTCACTAACCCATGTGCTTAGATATAGGAGGTATTCCAATTCTTAATCATTGAATTAAGTGACCTTAAAACCAAATTGTAATTATGTATTTTTATTAATATGACAGCAAGATAATATCAAAATAGTTTTGGTTCAAGGTGATTGAAAACTAGAAGTGATTGCATTTTATCACTTGATTTTTATTTTAGCTATCTACTTAGTATGTTCATTCAGTAGTTTATTTGGCAAGTGCCTGAAAACTCATCTGAATTTATTGCTATCCTGTAGTTCAGTGTAATTAGGATTGTCTTCCCAAATAATATTTTATATATTACATTTCAATTGCTTGTGTGTAGAATGTTTGAAATTAAAGTTTTAAAGGCATTATCATGAAGTAGTTTTAGAATATGAAATATGAGAATCAATTTACCTATAAAACCTCACCAAACAACTATAGTTCACCTGAATTAGGACCATGATTTTGGCTTGTCTGTGGTCTCCTGTACACAGTAGAAGGCAGCACCTGTTTTACAGCTGTTTGCTTGTATCCAGCTTTTCTTACTATCAATGGTACAACTAATTATTATAGATAAACCTTTTGTAAATGGCTTAAAGTTTTTCCATGTGTAGGAAAAACTTTGAAAAACTTTTTAAAGTTTTTGAAAAATACCTTAGAGAAGAATTGTTTTACTTTTCATTAACATTTACATGAGTTGTCCTCCGCTTTAGTTATTAACTGCCTTCTTCCTGCGGTGAAGGAACTCAGACTTACACTATTAGAGGTAAAGGTAGAATTGAACTTCTAATTCAGGTTATAGTAATCTGTTTAGCCAAAATGAGACAAAATATTTTTATGTAATTGAATCTAGTTTATATTTTTTGTTTTTCTAACTCTAGGTACATGGTAGTCCCAGTAACTATATTTAGAACCATCTATATATTTCCTTCCCTTTTTTCTTTAACATTACATGACAAAGTGGATTTTTCTATATAATTGTAAACTTAATAGAAATGGTGAAACAAAACAGAAATGGTGAAACAATTGGACAGTGAACTTACAGTATACTGTAAATGTTAAGTTTGCTAGAAAGGAGGAATTTTTTCATTTGAAGTTGGTTTATTTCCTAAATCTGTTTGCATAGTATTGGATACTTAATAATCTAAATAATATGAGAGAGAGTATAATCATCTCAATTCAGTATCTTGAAATACAATTTTGTCTTGAAATTCCTTCAGGGAGACATTATTATATTGTGATTTAGAGGTCAGGGCCAGGAATGGCTGCTTTTTAAAAAAATCATGTTAAGTGTGATTCATTTAAACCTCAGTTTCTTCATCTGTGAATGGCATTAACAATCTCATTAATTATGAGAGCTAATTGAGATAACTTTGTACAAAGAAGACATAGTACTATAATTGTTTCTGGTTTTAAAAAGATCTAACTAAATAAAAGTAACTTTTGCTTTGTGATAATGAATTCCTATTTGAAACCAGTTAAAACCTTCCACTTAATAATAAAATGCTAAAGATCTTCCATTTGCATAGGATTGATCATTATTATAACTGTATAGTAAGGAAAAGGAGAAATAATAAGGTTTAGGTATTTGAAGGGAGAAGATAAATTATTATTCATAAGAGAGCATTACATAGAAAATTTAAAAAATTAAAGTTGTCAGAGGTTAAAGGAAAGTTGATTGTTTCTCAAAAAAAGCCAATACATAAATATTCACATCTTTCTAATATATCTCTAATAATCACTGGGTTCCTCAATCAGTAGTCATTATTATAAAACATAGTAAATTCATTATTATAAAACATTAAATTTATATTCACAAATTCAGTGCAAGTTTAGTAAAAATCCAAATGATCTTTTGCTTTTCAAGTAATAACTCAAAATGGTTTTAAATGTAGGTTTATTTGGAAGAATAAATGTATAAGATCAGGTAAGCAAAGGAATAATAAAATTAATGGGATTTTATTCTAGCAGACATTGAGATGTCACAAATCTAAGAGAGGGTTAGATGGGGTTAGAGATGATTTTTCACTTCTTTGTAATTTTGTAAAATTACTTCAATATGTCAATTCTATTTAAAAAAGGAAACAAGTAATTGTGAAATTCTCTAAGTCTTAATGTGACATGTCCTTTAAATGCTTTTGTTTTAAGTTATGTGGAGTAATTTTCATCAGCATTATTGCAGTAGAATTTATAGTTATATAAGCTTATTGAGGTGTTTTTAATTAGTTTGATCTGCATCTTTGGAAAACCTTCTTTCATTTCTTAAGTACATTTATTATATTAAGTAGTGAGCTTCAGCAGGCTAATTATAACAGTTGAAATCCTCAGAGACCTGATCTTTGTCTCAGGCCAGGCTTGAATTACAAAATGACTCAATAATCTGATGTTTGCCTGTTGTGATCTTATTGCATATGAGAACACTTGATTCTCCTGATGAGAAGAAAGAACAGTTATTTGTCCGTTAAAAGGAAAATTTAATTTTTGAGGATTTTATTAAGTAATAGGTCATAGTGACAATGCATACACAGAAGATTTAGTCCTACAGGGTTTCTTGACCTCTCTGTGGGTGGATTCCTCCCCAGGGATTTTTAGACCTTGATATTAGTATATTTTTGGATCTGCCCCTGGATGGTGTGGGCTTGGTCCTTTCACACTTTCTATTTTAATTTGGGGTTCTTCCCTTATTTTGATAACTTTAACTTTCATAGGAAAATCAGTCGCCTATATGCCTTATGCTGAGGTCAAACGTGCTCTAGAACAGGAAGCACAGATGCTCAATACTGCAGCAAGGTCAGCATCACCGTGTAGGCTCTCTCCAAGAGAAGTCAGTAAAGCCGCTCCACAACCTGATATGAGTACAGCCCGCTATAGTGTCCCGCCAGGTAAATATTGTTCCTCTGTGCAGTGGCTGCTGGCCATCTACCTACGGCTATTAGACATGGGTTGTTTAATCTCATGAATGAACTGCTCTTCCAGGATATGGTCTTACTATTTCAAAATTATGTTCTTGTTTCTATGCATTTCATCATCAGTTGTATTCAGTTGAGCTTCACTGGGCTCTGGGAAATTTGTCTTCACACTTGAATACTGTAATATTGACTACCTTTTCTTTTAGAGTTTATGACCTTTGTAAAAATCTTGGGATTCCCTTCTGCCCCTGAGATTCAAGGGTTTGTGAGAGGCAGAATCAATAAATGTTTCTCAAATTATGCAAGATTCAAAGATAGTATGTGACTGATTATCAAGCATGTCTGTATATTTTCTAAAATTGTAACATCAGTTATATCTACACCTTTTTTTTTCTCATTTCCATTGTGAGGTCAAAAAAGGATGGAGAAAGAGAAATAAATATTATTAAAGATTGTTGTTTATGTATGCTAAATAGAAATAGGAATGAATATCCGCTTGAAATTTCTGGTTTGATAGGGAGTTAGGTATTTCATATTTACAAATACCATTTGTGATCTGAACATGTATACAGGTTTAATTCAAGTAAAAGAGAAATTTAAAATAGAAATATTCATCTTCACTTTCATTTGCATTTACACTTTCTGTGACTTTAAAAAATTCAGGAATGACTGATGATACAATGATATAGGTAGAATGTTGTAAACTAGGAAACGGACAGTTTTAAACCTTTCTTTTTTCTTCCTTTTTAAAGTCCTCCAGCCTGCTCCACATCAAGTGATAACTAATCTCCCTGAAGGAGTTCGGCTTCCAACAACTCGACCGACTAGGCCTCCTCCTCCTCTCATCCCATCATCCAAAACCACAGTGGCTTCAGAAAAACCTTCTTTTATACTGGGAGGCTCCATCTCACAGGTAAAATGACTTCTCTTCCTGGTAATTTTTCTGGGGAATTACTTTTTAAAAAAAATTATGATCTGATTACACTCCTTTCAGTTTATAAAAGTTTCCCCTTTATGACAGATAGCTCTCTTGTACCCCATCCTAGGCAACCTCCTCTCCCTTCTATACTTGTAAGCAACCATTTTTCTACATTCTATTGTCATAGATTTTGTCATAGATTTCTGGAACTTCATAGAAATGGAATTGCACAGCATGTGTACTCCTGTGTTTGTCTTCCAATATTCCATTGTATGAACCATTGTATATCAGTTTAATAAATTTTAATCAATTTAATCCAATTAATCCCAGTTTAATTCCATTGTATATCAGTTTAATCCATTTTTCTTGTTAGAAACCTGAGCTGTTGCTAATTTGGGGCTACTATGAATAAAGTTGCTATGAAAATTCTTGTAGTAGGCTGTTTGAAGACATTTTTATTCTTTCATGTGATTTCCTAAGTGCAGAATTTCTGGGTATATGTGTGTTTTACTTTATACTTTTCCTGAGTGGTTCTAAGTGTCACCAGCACTGTACAAGTCTTTGGGTTGCTCCATCAGTCTTTTTCATGTTAATCACACTAGTGGGTGTATAATACTGTTTCATTCAGGTTTTATTTTGCATTTTTCTGGCAATAAATGATGTTGAACACTTTTCATATACTTGTTTGCTGTTTGCACATCTGACTCTGAAATGACTGAATCATCATTTTTTATTGAGTCCTCTTTGATATTAGGTTCTGAAAGTTCTCTCTATATATTTTGAATGGAAGTTCTGTGAGATGAGTATATTAAACGTATTTTTTCTGTTTGTGGCTTGTGTGTTTTATGTCCTTACTGTTGCGCTTTGATGAGCAGTTTTCATTTTTAATGAAGTTCATATGTAAGTTCTTTTTCTTTAAAAATAGTGACTTGCTCTAAGTTGGGAATTTATTCATCTCAGTTTTCTTGTGAAAGTTTTATTATTTTGGCTTTTACATTTTGATCTGTGACCTATGTCAAATTTTTGTGTATAGTGTGAGGTGTAAGAATTGGTATTTATTTTTCCATTTGGGTTTGCAGTTCACTAACATTGATTGAAAATTATTTTCTTTCTCTAATTCAATTGCTTTAGTCTTTTTGTCAGAAGTGGCTTGACTATATATTTGGATCTTTTTCTGCATTCTTTTTTTTTTCTTCATAGACTAGGTCTCACTATGTTGCCTGGGCTAGTCCCGAACCCATGGACTCAAGTGATCCCTAGCCTCAGCCTCCTGGATAACTGGGATTTGGGCACCGCCACCACACCTGGCTATTTCTGGATTCTTTATTCTGTTCCATTGATGTACTTGCCTTTCCTTTTATAAGCACCATCTTAATAATTGTAGCTTTGTAATAAATCTTTAAAATCATATGGTTTACTGTAAGTCCTATAGTGCTTTTCTTTTTTAAGATGGTTTTGACTATTTTATATCTTTTGCATATAAAATTATATGCAAAAAATTATATCTTTTCCATATAATTTATATTATCAGTTTATCAATTTCTACAGTAATTGTGGAATTTTCATGGAATTACATTTAATCTGTAGATTTAGGGTAGGATTGAACATTGTAAGAATGTTGTATTCTCATGCATGAATCTGTTTATCTTCCCCTTTATTTAGATCTGTAATTTCTTTAAGCACTGTTTCATAGTTTTTACTATGAGGTTTTTATACATTTTATTAGGTTTATCTTCAGTTAATGATTATTTTAATGTATTTTATATTTTCATGCATACTTTTTTAAAATTTTCTTTTTTTAGTTATTGCTAGTATATAGAAATAGTTGATCTATTACATCTTGCTTTGCCTCCTACCTATTGCTTCTGGCAGATTTTTTTATTTTGCTTTTGTTTAGGGGGTGGGGGAGTAAATTTCTTAGGATTTTTATGGATGTATGTCAATTACAAATAAATTTCACTTTTTCCTTTCTAATCTTTATGCCTTTTCTTTATCTTATTTTATTGAACTGGTCTGGATAGAAATTTTAGTACAGGTTTTGTAGAAACAGTGAATAGGAGATACGCTTCTTTGTTGCTAATCTCGGGGGAGGGGACTTTCAGGATTTCACTGGTAGATATATTAACTCTAGACTTTTCATCTATACCTTTCCTCGAATTGAATGTGTTCCTTTATATTATTAGTTTACTGAGAGTTTTCTCTCTGTCTCAGTCTCTTGAACTCCAGAATTTCTTCATAGTATTTTTTACTGGTTTCTTTCTCTTTGTTGATAGTCTCTATGTAGTTAGACATCTTTTCCATGTGTTCTTTGACTTCTTTAGTTACAATGTCCTCTAGTTCTTTGAACATATATATATAAGAGCTGATTTTAAATCTAGTATGTCTGGAGGTCAGGAACATTTCCCATTCTTATCTCTTTTATGTACGAGTCTATTTTCTTGTTTCTTTGCATTTCTTGTAATTTTTGGTAGAAAACAACATTTTAAATAATGTGCAACTCTAGAATTCAGAATTGGTTTCTTTGAAGGGTTCGTTTGTTTTTGTTGTTTCCTTAATGACTTTCCTAAAGTAATTTGATAAAGTCTTGTATTCTTTGTCATATTGGCCTCTAAAGTCTTTGTTCTGTTAACTTAGTGGTCAGTAATGATGGGACAGATTTCTTTAAATGCCTACAACCATTTAGGTTTCCCATTCTTTGCTAGGTCCTCCCTTGCCTATTGGGGCATCAGCCAGTTAATTGACAATTCTTTCTTATTCTTCTCTTCCTGTTTACACAAAGCCACATGGGCAGCTATAAGTGAGAGCTTAGGACCTTCTTGTATCTTTCCTAGCTATCTGTACAGATGTGGACATGCATATAGCCATCTTGATTCCTAAGAATATGCTAGAACTTTTCAAATCCCCATATATGCATCTCATTCCTTTATATTTCTTTTAAGAATTTTATTAGCCCGTTGTTTGCTCTAATCGTTGTCTACTGACTTAAGGCAATGGAGAAGTTAGTAATTGACTAATTTTTTTTTTTGACAAGTGTGCACCTCCTTCCTCACCCCTGATAGGTTAAATTAATATGGCCTTACAATAAATGGGTCGCCCAGAGAATCGTCAGACATGTTAAATATTTAGAGTTACCTGTGAATAAGGCTTTCAAGGTGATTCAACCTTATTCTTTCTGTCTGGTTGATGTCAGACTTCTGGTTTTCACATAATTGGGGGTATTGACTGTCAAGACTACTATAGAACATGGGAGTCAGAGCAAGATATAATGCTACCAAGCTCATTGTTCTTAATCTAATCAGCTATTTTTCTTGAATAAGTACACCTACATTACTGTAAGCTGTTGCTTAATATCCAGAGTTCTTTAAAAAAAATGATTCTTGCAAATTTCTCAGTTTTTTTGTTGCTTTTGTGAAGGAGAAATGTGGAAATTTTTTAACTCACCATTTTCACCTTTGTCACTATTCTATAGCATTTTAAAGAGGAATACATGTTAATGGGTTACATTTTGAGTTAAGTGTTTTATTTACTTAACTTGTTAATAGTAAATATCTGCATGAAGGAAGATGTCTTACTCCTTTCAAACTTCTACAAAATTTTAATTAGATACCTATTAATTTTGGATTCTGAACAGAAATGTGAATATTAACTTTATGTTTGACCTTGTGGAAAAGGCGATGCTGATTAAAAAGTCTTTTTAAATTGTTTTAGGGAACACCTGGCACTTACTTGACTTCCCATAATCAGGCTTCCTATGCTCAAGAAACAGCTAAGCCCTCAGTAGGCTCTATCTCTCTTGGACTCCCAAGGCAACAGGAATCTGCCAAATCAGGTCAGTGAGTAAATACATTTGTAATGTTCCTGCGTTTGTAGCATGACAGTCAATAATTCAGCATTTAATCTCTTCTCATTTCTTTTATTTTGGTCTATAGCTACTGTGCCCTACATTAAGCAGGAAGAATTTTCACCCCGAAGCCAAAACTCACAACCTGAAGGTTTATTGGTTAGGGCCCAACATGAAGGTGTGGTTCGAGGTAAAATATACTCTTTGGCAAAAAAATATTAAGCTTTTAATTCCAACGAATTTGTTAAGTAAGTCATTAAAATATTTTAATGATGGATTTTTCAAGCTAGAGCATTTAAATTCCAAATTCTTATTTTTTTTCTATAAAAAGATTTAAAACTTTGGAATTCTTTGTCAACAGTATTTTTAATACTTACAGTATCACTTTAAAAGTACATTTCAGTAAAGCGAGCACATTTTTTCTGTTCTTTTTATGCTGCTGTTTCCTTCTTAGCCCTCTCCCAAGTAGACACTAATTTCTTTTTGTTTTTCATTTTGCAGAGATAGGGAGGATGGTTTGCTAATGATTTTATTTTTTGTTCAGGTACCACAGGAACCATTCAAGAAGGAAGTATAACTCGGGGAACTCCAACCAGCAAAATTTCAGTGGATAGCATCCCGTCCCTGAGGGGCTCTATCACTCAGGTGAGTTATAATCATCTCATATGTAGTGAACGATAGAAGTAAAGTCTTCAGAGCTTTGACTGTTCGAGCAATGCAGTTTGTGAGTAAGTTGTTCATAGTTCTGGGTTATGTGACTGGGTATTTGTGATGATATACCCCAGGTCCATGAAATTATCTACAGAAAGACATTTTGATGTGATTATTTTGATCACTAGCTATTTTATCTATAGAAATGAAATGGTGGCCAGGCATGGTGATGCATGCCTGTAAGCAGCAGCCTAGGAAGCCATGGCCGGGGCCAGCGATTGTGGTTCCAGTCCTGCTGGGGGCACGTAATGAGACCTAGTTCCAAAAAAATATAGTTGGGCATGGTCACGCGAGCCTGTAATCCCAGCTACCTGGGAAGCTGAGGCTGGGGATTGCTTGAGTCTATGGTACCCTGGACAACGTGAGCCTGCAGTTCCACAGACAAAAGTAGTGAGACCTAGTGGAAGGAAGGAGGGAGGAAGGGTAGAAGGGAGGGAGGAAGGGAGTCGCTTATATGCAAATTGGCAAAAGAAACAATTTCTGATTGATGCAATGCTCACTATCTTTCTGACAAAACTTTTGCATGTATTGATCTTAAGTAGAAATGGAGAAGAAAATGCAAACTGGTCCCGCCAATGTGGACAGCTGTGGGGAGGACCCTCAGAGTACTGAAAATGGAACTACCATTTGGTCCAGCAGTCCTACTTCTGGGAATCTTCAAATGCCCCAAATCAAATGAATGAATCAGAAAGTTATGATATATTTACACAATGGAATTTTATTCCACATCAAAAAAGTCAAATTTGATGTATTTGTGATAAAATGGATGAACCTAAAAAGAATCATGCTAGTGTAAATAAGCCAGAAAGAAAAAGAGAAATACTGGATGACCCCCACCTATATGTAAGATATAGGGAAAGCAAACAAACAAAAGGACAATTAAAATTTAAAACTAACAAACTGTCAACAGAACTGAAACATAGAGCAAGGGAGGAGGGGCTAATCAGGAGGAATAGGAACAAGAGATTAAGATGATGGTTCACAAATGACAAGGTTGTAGGAGAATCTTGGGGAATACAATGATGTGAAAAATTTATACATGTACAATTAAAAAAAAGCACCACAGAGAAAAAGAAAGTTCCATTTTGGGAAATCAGAATCCTGTGATTTTGCACATTTTACCTTGAATAAGTTTTCATTCCTCAGTAGAATAGAATTCCAGTCCTTTTTGTTGTCTTGAGTCTCTTCCCTGGGACAGTGGTTATCAAAAGTGTAGCTCCCACACCAGAAGCATCAGCTGGGAAGTGGCTTGACATAAAAATGCTCAGGCCCTACCACAGACTTACTGAAATCATGCTAGGTGAAACAGGACCCAGCAATCTGTGTTTTCCCATGCTCCAGTGACTGTGCTGCGTGCTTGTTTGAGAAAAATACCCTAGAACCTTGCTAACCAAGTGTAATATGCCTTGGAGCATCAACATCACCTGGGAAATGTAAGAATAATGCAGAAACTCCAGTGCCCACTCTAGGCCTATTGAATCAGAATCGTTTTTAACAAGATTTCCTTCTATCCCTGCTTTGTGGAACATATGGCATATAGTGGATCTAGAAGGTTATATACAAAATTCTTCAGATACCGTTTACCGCATTTCACCAGAGTGTATGTTCCCCTAAATTTGATTTTTAGAATAAGTGAACACTTTAATGTAGACAGAAGAAAAATAAATGGCCTGTACATACTATCTTTTCTTCATTTTTGCTCAGTATTCAAACTGGGTAGGAAGACAGTAAACTAGGTCAAATGAGACTAAGCATTATTTATTTTGAACTCAATCTGTCTATATGACATGAGCACTTGCAAAGTAGGTGTTAATGATTTTCAGATGTTTTCTAGCAGACTAACTGAACAGCTATATGAATAAATGTATTGTTCTCACCATTTTCCTGTTTATATAAGCATCTAGTTTCAGATTTTCCTCACTAGAGTTAGAGACACTAAATGTATGAGTGAGTAGATCTGGCTCTCCCAACCCCATTTCAACCCAAGCAGCTCTCAAAATGTTCTATGTATTAAATTCTTTGAATAATTTCCCTTTTGAAGTAGTGAGTCACTGCTTTTAAAGGAAGAGTAAAAAGAACCATGGACAACCCTGAAGAGGACTAATGATGGCAAATATTTAGACAATATGACTTAAGCTGACTTCATATCACAAAATGGAGGCTGAATTTTTCTTTCCCTCTTCTTGGTCATTAAAGATCTGACATAATAGTTTGGTCATTAAATGTTCTGTTTTCCTTTTGCCACAATATGGAAGAAAGTTATGGTCCTTATAAAATTTTGTTTTATTTCAAAATTTTGCAAAAAAGCCTAGTTAAATTTTCAAGAATTTAAGTTATAGGACAAACTTTCTTTCTGAGAGTGAAGTGCTCTCATGGAGGTTTGACATCAAGATCAGAAAGGAAGCTAATTCAACTCATATAGCATTTTAAGAGAAGAAAGCTAATTCAATTCATAACATAACATCTGAAGATATTTCGTGTTGTGGGGGCCAAGGATAAAGATGCATGGTTTCTTTATGTTTATAAAACTTAATCGTTGACTTCCTCTCATGTGCTTGACCCTTCATCCTTAAAGATATGGCTTGAGCTGACTCAGTGTTTTAGGTTGCAATTTTTGAGTGTCTTGACTCTTCTGGTGCGTGTGTTTGATTTGATGTCAGGGTACCCCAGCTTTGTCCCAGGCTGGCATACCAACTGAGGCTTTGGTGAAGGGATCTATTTCAAGAATTCCCATGGAAGAGAGCAGTCCTGAGAAGGGAAGAGAGGAAGCTGCTTCCAAAGGCCATGTTATTTATGAAGGCAAAAGTGGACACATCTTATCGTATGACAGTAAGTATTGCCTGTAGATACTGAACTAAAAACACAGCTCTTGTTTTTCACACACTTGTTAGTGGGAAATTAGTTTTCCTTTCCTGAAACCACATTTCTTCTCTGTAAAAGTTTAATGATAGTTTAATAATAGGGTTTAATAATAGTACCTTTTTTTGGTCAAACTTTGAAAAAAATGTACTGATATTGAATAAAAGTGATTAACAGTCCAGGTCCCATAGCTGATGTCCTGAAAATGGTAACTAACATCATCAAGTGTGGTCAGTTGATTAATCGAGGTAAAGCGTATTTGTTTAACTTTAATAGAATAACTTTTTTTAAAAGGAATTCTTATTTTGCAAGCTAAGAATTAGTAAAGAGGTAAGTCTGATAATTCTGGGAAGAAAAGGAACTTAAGTTCTCCTTAAATAAAGCTATTTTAATGTCTTATCTGTAGGTAAACATTTCTAGATATGTTGTATTTTCCCTTTAGTATTATTTTATAAGAATGGCTCAGTTATGGTATAAAGGCCAAGTGATGGACTAGCTCTAAGTTCTCATTTTCAACTGTTTCTGTAATCCAAGTAGCCATTAGTTGTGTTTTATCTTTCTCTTCAAGCATAAAAGAATAATGTATGTGAGCACATAGTACCTGGTGCAGAATGCATGATAATTTTCCTACTTTCTCGTTTTAACATTCCAAGTATATATATTGATTAACATTTTGTTTCTGGATAAAGAAATTCATTTATGTTGCTTAAGCCAGAAATTTGGATGTTATCCTTGATTTCTCTATCTCCAATTAGTCACATAATCATTAGTTGTTCCTATTCTATTTCAAGTCTCTGGACTTGATCCAGTTCTCCAAATTCCTTTTTGCCACCATAATCTTTCATCTGGATAACTTGGTAGTTACCTGACTGATCTCCCTGTCACCACTTTTACCCATATTTGAAATTTTCCCTTACCTTTGCTTCATCACCTCCATACTACCAGTGCATTTCTTCAGATTGTTCCCTTTCCACTTTTCCCCTTGGCTCCATTATGTCTTCCTCCCTTACCACACCTCCCGTCCTCCCAGCTCCACTGTATACTCATTGGCCATTTACTGAGTTTAAGTTCTCCTATATCCTACACTCTGCATCTTGCCTTGGGGTCTGTGTTTTCATATAGACTACCTATCCATCCTTTAACTTAAGTAATCTTATTTATCCTTCAATTCTCAGCTTAACCAGTACTTTTTCAGGGAGCCTTATCCAAACTCTTGAGTGATAGTTTCCTTTCTAGTGTTCTCACAGGTTATTTCTCTTATCATAGTACTATTTATACTGAATAATAATTGCTTGTTAATTTATCTATATCTGTCACTATTAGGTAAATTTCATGGGGGAAGTGACTTAATTTGTTAACCTTGTGTGAAAGCTTATACCTGGTCTTAAATAAATATATTTGAGTGAATGAAATGTTTTCATAAATATCATCTATACTGATCTATAGCGTTGGTTAAGTTTATTTTTTATATAATTTTTATAGAGTAAACTATGAGATTAAGATAACTTGATTGTTGTATAATAGATTTTCAACTCTGAATAATTCTTGTTTATATATTTTGCAGACATTAAGAATGTCCGAGAAGGGACAAGGAGTCCAAGAACAGCCCATGAAATCAGTTTGAAAAGAAGCTATGAGTCAGTGGAAGGAAATATAAAGCAAGGATTGTCAATGAGAGAGTCTCCTGCATCAGCACCATTAGAAGGTATAATGTTTCATGGAATATTTAAATATATTTAATTTTGTGTAGTTTACAGTGTTGCTTTAAGGTATGTTTAATCTCTATATTAAAGATTTATTAAAGTCTTTTATAGCTGAAATTTATATTTTTACTATTTTATATTAGTATAAGTTTAAATTTACATTCATGTTTACGTGTAAATCAGGTTGTATGTCTCAATGAAAGTAAAATTTAAACATAATTGGTCATATCATAGGTAACTATTCGAATGTTCATCTAATTTGTAGATTATTCCTGTTTGAAGTTAATTTTTAAAAATGTAAATTTCATTATGAGAACTTTGTATTATGAGACAGATAAAGTGGTTTGATGGATACAGCAAAAGCATGTATTTGAATCCCCAGCTTCACCCTTTTTTGGTGGATTCCTCTATGCCTGTTTCTTCCTCTGTAAAGTAAGATTATATTTAACATGATTGGTGATAGATGTCCAATGTAATTTCCTAAGAGCTGGGCTTTATTTATATTTAAAAAAAAAAAAAAAAGACAGAAACTACTTTCTTTTACACTAGGGTAAATGCATGCGGTTATTTCCATTCCTTGATTCAAGTTTATCATCAGTATAATGTGAAACTTCTTCAGAGATTATTTACATCCCTTTCATTTTGGTTTGCATGTTTCATTTAATAACTTTCCTATTTTTGAGATTTCCATATTTCACATATTCCCTTTCTCATAGTTGTATTTCCGAGATAAACCATGATTTCTATGTATCTGTCTATATCTTCTTTTGCCTTAAGAAGGAAACATTGTTGTTTTAGATTTTGCTTTGAAAGTATTTCTCTTTCCTTTGTGACCTGTAATGGATGTATTCTGTGGCCATTTTATATTAAGGAAAGCATTTAAAAAGGAAAAGATGCTGTCATATCATATTGGCCTCTTGCAACTTAATTTTTTCACTATAATTTTTCTTAAGTAGTTTATAAATTTAAAATATCACTTTTCCCATAGAACTTTTATGAAGAACATATAGCTGAGGGACAGTATTAAGTATGTATGAATTGACATACCTATGCATTATGTATATACTTAAGTTGCTTCCTTGTTTTCGAAGGATTAATATGCCGAGCATTACCCAGGGGGAGCCCACATTCCGACCTCAAAGAAAGGACTGTGCTGTCAGGTTCCATAATGCAGGGTAAAGTTTTTGCTTGTATTTACTACTGTTTTGTTGGCAAAGTAGTTTGATTTTATTTTTCAGTGCATGAAATCTGTTTTTCATGGTTCTTTTTTGAAATATTAGATATTTTCAGTCTTGTTTTTAACTCTTCCATCTCAGAGCACCATTGTTTATTTGAATATATAGCCACCTAATCTTTCCATACAGTTTATATTTTCAGTATCTTGTCATCTTGCACTTTCTAATCAATTTTTTGTTTATAACCAGTCCTCAAATTAGTGTTCATCAGTTATTATTTCTTGAGGTTGCTCAGGATTTAATATATCATTAATCATAATCACAGAATTAATCACAATATACCCAAGATGAGCTGTATTGAAAAATTGTATGAAAAAGTTTATTACTTTATTGACTTTTAAGTGTCTGGTTCAGTGGTATCTTTATGCAACCTCTACTATTATTTTAATGTTTCTTGAATTCCTTTTTTGAAGGCACACCAAGAGCATCAACTGATAGCTTTGAAGATGGCCTTAAGTATCCCAAACAGATTAAGAGGGAAAGTCCTCCAATACGGGCATTTGAAGGTGCCATTACCAAAGGAAAACCTTACGATGGCATTACAACTATCAAAGAGATGGGGCGTTCCATTCATGAGATTCCACGGCAAGATATTTTAACTCAGGAAAGTCGAAAAACACCAGAAGTAGTCCAGAGTGCAAGGCCAATAATTGAGGGTTCCATCTCCCAGGTAACTGTATCATGGTTCTTTTTATACTTTGGATTGTAGTAGTTATGGAATTATTTTTAAGTGACTAATAATTATAAGTAGTTCTTATAATGTCAGTTCTCTTAGAAGTAAACTTGAAAACTTTATATGTACTCTGTTTTTCATACTTTTTGTATCCATAGTGTATTGTAGAAGGTGGGAAAGTGTGTAAGTCAGAATTGGTAGGCTTGTGATTAAGACAGCCACACAGATAGTAAGGACTGTCACAGCAAGCTAGAATTGCCGTGATCCAAACACAGGCTTTAGATGGAATACTATTTAGATGTAATATTTGTTTCTTTCTTTTTAGGGTACACCAATAAAATATGACAGCAACTCAGGTCAATCTGCCATCAAACACAATGTCAAATCCTTAATCACTGGGCCTAGCAAACTACCCCGTGGAATGCCTCCATTGGAAATTGTGCCAGAGAACATAAAAGTAGTAGAACGGGGGAAATATGAGGATGTGAAAGCAGGCGAGCCAGTGCGTTCCCGGCATACATCAGTGGTAAGCTCCGGCCCCTCCGTTCTTAGGTCAACACTTCATGAAGCTCCTAAAGCACAGCTGAGCCCAGGGATTTATGATGATACCAGTGCACGGCGGACACCTGTGAGTTATCAAAACACCATGTCCAGAGGTTCACCCATGATGAGCAGGACTTCTGATGGTATGCTACACTTTTATCCTTGTCTGGTTATTTTATTGTGCTTTTTAGCTCCTGGCAAGTAGTAAATGTCTAATTGTTAGCTTCTTTGTCACAAGATTTTTGGTTATGCTTGGTCTATGGAAGGGCTACCAAATTAAAATATCTCATACTCAAGTACAGAGTATAGTGGCATTCAGAAATGCTCTTGAATAAGTTATTTGAGTGACTTTTCAGCCAATTCTTTGTTTCCTGAAAGTTTTGACAGTTGTTTTTACAGCAGTGGTAGTGATGTGGTGGACTCTGAAGCAAACTACTTAGCTTGATTTTAAATCTTAAATTATTTTGCAGCACCTATTTTCTAAGAGTTCATGTGCAAACACCTGGATTGGACATTGTGGGAGCTGTAAATAGGGTTTTTGGCAGTGAGAAAGGAGTGGCAAGTGTTCACTTATGAACAGGTTATAAATGCAAAACCTTTGGGTCTAGTTTTAAAGCTGAAAGGGAAAAGGTACTTCATATATGAACAGATTAAGGTTTGGAAAGGAGATAGGCAGATTTGTTTGATCATGGCAAAAATGACATTATTAAAATATTAATAGTCTGATAGTGGTGACTGCTGCACAACATTGTGAGTATGCTGAAATGCCACTGCACTACCCTTTAAAAGGGCTTAAATGGTGAATTTTACATTCTGTTCTAACTTGCCACAATTTAAAACACTTGAAACCAATAAATAGTTGGATATGATAGATATTACATAATCTAACTTCTCCGAATAACATTTAAAAGAGACTGGTGTATGGAAGAGATTGATGTTAGTGAGGTAATAATAAAGTCTGTGAAAGTATAGAGCAAAGGAAAATGGTATAACTTTGTGACTAATGAACTGCAAGAAGTCTGGGTAATGAAGGTAAAGAGAAGAAATAAGATTTGTTACATGTTTGATCAAAGCAATCTAAGATGTTAACACAGAAAACAATCATTTACAGTAGGATTTAAAAAATATTTATTGAAGTACATTGGTTTATAACATCAAGTAAGTTTCTGGTATACAGTTTTAACATTCAACATCTGTGTTCTCTACATTGATCACCACCAAAAGACTATTTTCTTCTTTATCACTGTATAATTGACCCCCTCTACCTGTTTTACCTACTCCCCTCTGCTAACCACTGGTCTGTTTTCTATATCTAAACATTTGTTTTTGTTTCATTTATGTAAGAGAAAAACTCTTACAACTGTTGGTGGAATTGTAGACTGGTCTAGTCCCATTGGAAAGCATTATGGAGATTTCTCAAACTATTGAAAAGAAATCTGCCATGTAGTCTAGCAATTCCACTTCTTGGGATGATACCATTTTCCATCTGAAAAATAAAAAACACTAGTTTGAAGGGATGCATGTTTGTTGCAAAACTGTTTACAATAGTCAAGTCATGTAAACAGCCATTGTGCTCAAGGACAGATAAGTAGACTAAGAAGATTTGGTATGTATACACACAAAGGAATTCTACTGAACTATGAAAAAAAATGAAATCTTGCTATTTTGTGACAGCGTAAATGGAACTGGTCTGGTGGGGATTATGCTAAGATTATGCTTCTGATTTTATAAATCAGAAGGATAAAGACAAATAAAATCATTTAACTGTAGAATTGAAACTACCAGAGTATAGTGTAGTCTGGGTACTACTGGGAGAGGCGCCCACTAGACTATGGTAGAGGATTATGGGCACATCGATGATGGGCATGGTGTGATAATATTCTAGAGAGTTCTGAACCCATACCCTAACCTATACTGTGTAGTAAACCAATGTTACCTCAATAAAAAATATAGCATTAAAAATAATAGTATCTTAAAAATTAGAAATATCACACGATCCAGCTATTTCTTGCTATTTATCCTAAGACTATGGAGTTAATAATTTGAAAAGATGTATGCACCCTTATGTTCATTACAGCATTATTTTAATAGCTAAGATACAGAATCTTAAGTGTCCATTGATGAATGAATATATGGTATACAATGATTCAAATACTATTAGGCTACAAAGAGGGATGAAACCTTGCCGTTTTTGATAACATGGGAGGGATTATAATAGCATTTAATGAGTAGTTTTGAACTTTATTGTAAATCTTAATGTTAGAAGAAGATAAATGCTGTGTGCTAACATTCATAGGTCATAATCTCTAAATCTTGAAAAATTTTGACAGTTTTTAACACTTGCATATCTTGTAAACTTGAATATTAAATGTTTAGTGGAAAGAGAAGATCAAAATATGTGAATACAGCCTGTATTTGAATGGTTGAAATAACTATATTATCAATCTTAGCAAATTTTCTTACAAATTTGTGGTGTTGGCTCTTTTTTTTTATAGTTACGATTTCCTCTAGCAAGTCTAGCAATCATGAAAGAAAATCGACATTGACCCCTACTCAGAGGGAAAGTATACCAGCTAAGTCTCCAGTGCCTGGGGTGGACCCTGTAGTAAGCCATAGCCCTTTTGATCCCCATCATAGGGGCAGCACTGCAGGAGAGGTTTATCGGAGCCATCTTCCCACACATTTGGATCCAGCCATGCCATTTCACAGAGCTCTAGATCCTGGTAAGGAGAGTGCATAGTGATTAACTAGACAAAGAAATAATGTACCTGTGTGACTTTTAAAAAACTTAATTGTATTTCTATTTTCTGTTTCTATTTACTAAAGTACAATGAGTACAAGTGCAAATATCATTGGTTTACAGTTCAGTGAATTTTCACAAGCTGCACAGTGCTATATTACCAGCATTTAAGAAATAAAATACCAGTACCCCTTAAAGAACTGAAAATAATATATGTTGAAAAGCCCTGTTATCTGAAAGCACTTAGTTGGAGGGTTAATATAAAGAATTATTTTTAAATAACACAAACATATCTTAAATATTTTAATTTGCAACATAGACATTCACTTACCCATATCTGATCTGAGATCACGGTCCACTAATTAAAGCTCACCATGATCTTTCTTATATAAACAGTATTCACATTTTTAGACTTGGGTTTTGAAGTGAAGCTAGAATTTGAAGGCACCTTATAGTAATTTAGATATAAATAAATGCCTCTAGATTTTTTTCCTAGTCTTAAAATTGTATTGTGCACACCCTATTCAACTTCGTTCTTCCAAAGCAGTGGCCTTAATGTTCAAAGAAATCACTCTTCATTCTTCTTTCACTGATTTACAGAATATTTCATTAGGTTACAAAGTAATTTCTAAAAGAAACTTTAAAAAGACCACTGATTCTGTATAAACATGACCTGATATTCAGCAGTGCAATCTGTATTGGGCATATGGCATATTCTGCCTGCCTACCCTGTCACAGAGTAGTATGCTCTGTAAAGGGAATGAGCAGCAGCTCTGTCAGCAGATCAGTGGAGTTTCTGCTTGTGCCTGCCTACTTTGCTGGCTCTACCTGTCCTCCAAGGTTCTAGACCTTTCTCTTGACCAGTAAGCCAGACTTCTAATGTCATGTTTCTACCTGTACTTCTCCATTCTGAACTGCTGGCTGTTACATCCTTCACCCTGAAATTGAGATGTAAAACACTTGTATTCACCTTGGTCCTTAGGAAGTATTTTTCATTATGAGCACACCAAATTAGAAAGCTAAGTTTTCTAAGGGTTATTTACATTTCATAGTAGCAAGGTGCCTGCAGAAAACATTTAACTAAGAACTATGTTAGTTTCTTCAAATTATTTGTCACTTAAGTTTAGAGTTGGTTCTCAGACTCACCCGGCTGCAAGTTCTAAATGAAGGAGAAGCAAACATTCCAGAAAGCTTGTCATTTGTTTTTCTAGGCAGAATATATGATAAATATCATAGTTCACTCAAGATCTCAGATCAAATTGAACATTTTTTATACCTTAGTTTTTGTCATAGTCCATTCCTTTATAGATTTTTAATTATCATTTTTGAGCCTAAGCTGGATTACAAATGTTTTGAGGATAGAAACATTATTTCCTATGTTTAACCATGTATACCCTTTCCAGCCTCTTGTGTCCTACTCTAATCTGCAGTGACCAATTTTGACTTGGGGGCAAAATTCTGCTGCTGTTTCTGTAATGTTTTATTACAAAGTAGCCATGTCTGTTAGCTGAGACTTTGTGGCTACTTTCACCCTACCATGCAGAGTTGAATATTTGTATGATCCACAAAGCCTAAGCTATATACCATCTCACCCTTACACAAAAACTTCACTAATCTCCTTTCCCTTCATAGAGCACCCCATCCTGTTCTCTGAATACATCTACTAATCAAAAGCTTTTATATGCTAATTATTTTTACCCCTAGGAAAGTAAAGTTACTATTTGTTACAATATGTATTCATAGATGTTTCCATTTGGGTGTATTGGATGATCATCACTAGAAAAATGATTTTATTTTCAAACAGTGTTTGGAGAATTCAGATGAGCGTATAATAAAGTTACATGTCAAAGATGGAAAGTAAAATTATTAAAAATTTTAAGCTGCTATTCTACTGTTAGAAATGTTAATAATCATTTTATCTAGGTTCTCTTTCCCCTTTTCCATTACAACTGACATTAGAAATGTTTATAATCACATTGCTGATATATCAGGGTCTGTGATGAATCCACCCTAATCCCTGTGACACTCCTCTCTGCATTCAGTAGAAGTTGCTGGTGCACATTAGTTTAGCAGATGACTTTTCCCTTACTTTTTCTGTAGGTGATATTTAGCAAATGAATTTTACTCAGACCAAACTAAATGCTTTTCTTTCATTCTCTATATTAGCAGCTGCTGCTTACCTGTTTCAGAGACAACTTTCACCTACTCCAGGTTACCCAAGTCAATATCAGCTTTATGCAATGGAGAACACAAGGCAGACAATCCTAAATGATTACATTACCTCACAGCAAATGCAGGTGAACTTGCGTCCAGATGTGGCCAGAGGACTCTCCCCACGGGAGCAGCAGCTGGGTATTCCATATCCAGCAACAAGGGGTATGTGTCTTTGCAGTTCAGATTTCATATTGTGTATATCTGAAATTTCTTAGATACTGAATAAATATTTGCCGAATAAGTGATGAAAAGAAAGAAAAGAAGGCCTTATCCTTGTCTTTAGTTCTTGAGGGCAAACACTAGTATATTAAGACATGGGTTCTTGGTAAACACTACACCAAATCAATGTGCTAGATATTTGTAATTAGTGTTTCACCAAATTGCTCTCTCTCTCTAATCTGTTCATACATTTGAGTTGCTGATATGGGGCACATATCACATCCTTTAGAAGGATTTAGAGAAGGTTTTACAAAGGAATGATCATCTTAAATGTTTTTATTTATACTACATACAAATTATCATTAGGCTTTAGAGATTTAAAAAATAGCCATATGTAATTATGTGTATTTAGAATAGTACTGAATTTTAGTATAATTTCATTGTATTTGTCTTTTGAGCAGGAATCATTGACCTGACCAATATGCCTCCGGCAATTTTAGTGCCTCATCCAGGGGGAACAAGTACTCCTCCCATGGATAGAATTACTTATATTCCTGGTACACAGATTACTTTCCCTCCCAGGCCATACAACTCTGCCTCTATGTCTCCAGGTAAGAGACATTAGAATTGTTTATAAATCACATTGCTGATACATCAGGGTTATAGATGGAGTCTGTAATCACTTATCTCTTTGATATGACCAACATACTCCAGTATTTATAGCATAGTCTTTGAAGGTATCTTAGGCAGTCATTTCTATTTGGTATGCTGTTTTCCATTTAGCACTCAGTAATAATTCCCATATGCCATCAGTCACTAGACATAGCCTAGGGCTGGCTTAATGCTCTACTTGTCATCTTACACTTAATAAAACAAGCTTCCTGCATCTCAAATTTGGAGTTTCTTTAAAAGGTATCATTCACTTAAGAATATAATAATGTTTGATGTACCTGACAGGTTGATATTTTCATATTTAAGTTATAGACTTATATGTGTATATGTTTGTCTTTTACAGGACACTCAACACACCTTGCAGCAGCTGCCAGTGCTGAAAGAGAACGGGAAAGGGAGCGGGAGCGGGAACGGGAACGAGAACGAGAACGAGAAAGAGAACGGGAGAAAGAGCGTGAGCGGGAACGAATTGCAGCAGCATCCTCAGACCTCTACCTTCGGCCAGGTGAGTGCTGTGGCACTGTTCATTTTATAGACCTGTCTTGGTAACCTGATGTGATGGAACACTCTGCTTCATATTGCAGGGTATGCCAATGTGATTTTATAGCAGTTGTAAAACAAAGTAATTACATGCCATAAGTGAAATACAGATAAAAATGCTGTAGAAATCAGTTTTAACATGAGTTTCCATGATGATGGTATTGTTTTGATTTGGCTACTGTGATTGGTTGCAGTGGGCCTGAATATGCTTGGCACAGAGCTCAGTATAGCTGAAAACAACCCAAGCAAAAGTTCATTGATTTGAAGATGTGTGTTGTTGTTTCATTTTAAAAGAGAAATGGAAAACATGTTTGGAAGCTTGTGTGATAATTTGAATTATAAGTAAAGTATTGCCTTTTAGTTCAGGAGGCAGAGGGGCATTTACACTGGGGTTCATGAGATGGGATTTAGTGCCCTGAAAGTGGGTGGAGGTCAGTACCAGGAGAACAGTAGATTATGTCGCTGTTACTGTACATGCCATTGATGACCTGAGATATGTTCTTTTATCCCTGGGAATGGCATAACATACCTGCTTGAAAGAATATTGTTCAGGTAGAATCAAAAAGACTTAAGAACTACATGTGTGGAGTGGGAAAAAGATGGAAACAAGACTCGTCTTTACTTCAGATAGAGCAGAGCTAGTGGAGACAAAGAGATGACTTTTATTTCAGATGTGCTTAATTTTACATGTCTTTGGAACGTCTTTCTCATTCCTGGTGTGCTTGTCTTTTTATATGGTTTCCATCGTTGAAATCAAACCATTTTCTGTGTCCATATTGTCAGATATACAGATCTTGCAGTTAAGAGCCTGGGCTGGTGACTTGGGAGTCATCTTTAAGTCATGACATTCTGACTTGAATGAGATTTCCAAGGGCTAAGTGTGTGAAGAGAGAGTAGGTCGGTCCTTGAGTATTACTAGAAGGGATATTATAGATGGTGGCAAAAAAAAACCTAGAGACATTGTCAGAGAGGTAGGTCCAGACCATGGCACAGTGTAAGAGATTGTCATATTCATATGTTCATAGGAGATAAACATTTTGAAATCAATTTGATGGCAAAACAGAGAAAGTTCATATTTGAACTAATAATAAAATTCCTGAGGATTCATATTAAATAATTCAATGATTATAAAACTTAAACATTTTAGATGTAACCATTGCTTATATGTAATAAAAATCACTATCATATGATTTAATGAATTTCGAGAGATCATGATACTATCTGCTGACAGTATAAAAACATGGAAAATTGGCTAAATAAATCTGAGCATGAGCAATGTATCATTTTGGTGTGATCCCACAAGCTTTTTAAATGTGAACATGCATATTTAAGACAAAATACCATTTTCCTCCATCTGATATTCAAAACACTGATTAATATTCTATGTGGAGTGTCTGAAGAAACACTCATACATTATCAGTAGCAGTGTAAGTAAAGACAGCCTTTTTGGAGATACAGAAGTTTAAATAGCAGTTATACTTTTAGGAATATGTACTCTAGAAACAACTCATGTTCTGCTTTAGGTATAAGGAGTTGTGCTGACATTGCTTAGCTCTTACAAGGGCAAAGAAAACATAGAAAGTCAAAATGAGAGCATAGAACAAGAGACTGTAGAAAAAAGTGATTAGAGAGGGAACATGGGAATTCGAGATCTTAGTAAAGTACCTTTGACTAGTTGAGTCCAAGTTGTGACTTTGTTATGGAAAAGTAAAGATTAAGTAAACAAAAACATCTCATATATAGAAGTAGCTTTAGTGTAGTAAAGCTTTGTGAAAGACAGCAAATAATTTTATCTCTAAAAAGTTTGCTGAGGAAAATAGCTATGGAAGGCCATAAAGGTATAGAGTAGGAACAACTATGGTGGAATGAAACAACTTTAAATCCCAGTGTTCCTATAGCACATTATTTTCATTATTATACTTACACCAAATTTGATTTTGAAAATGGTAAACACACCAGAATTTGAGGGAAAATCTGAGATGAAATTGCTGACTTATATTAGACTTCTTTGGGGGGGGAGGGGGGGTTTCTTTTGTTTCTGGAATCAAGATAGAAACTTGGCACAAAAAGTGGAAATGACAATAATGTCTAATGTTTTTGTTTTAAGTTGTTAGAGTGATTTTATTGCATCTTTATTAAAATTTATTTATTTATTTTTAGAAACTAAAACTTATATGTTTATTTTTAGAGACTAAAAACCCTGCGCTATGTTTATGTTGTCCAGGGTTGTCTTGAACCCGCAAACTCAAGTGATTCTTAGCCTCAGCCTCTCAGGTAGCTGGGATTACAGGCGCATGCCACCACGCCCGGCTTAAAACTTTTTTAGAACATAGTTCTAGAATGGCACAAAATGGGATGTCAGTTACTGATCTCATTTTCCTGTTTAGGATTATTAATAAATTAATCCCTAAATGTTGCTGTCTTTAGCTTTTCTTTTTTCTTTCTTTTTTTGGCCCTTGCAGGCTCAGAACAGCCCGGCAGACCTGGCAGTCATGGTTATGTTCGTTCCCCATCCCCTTCAGTAAGAGCTCAGGAGACCATATTGCAGCAAAGACCCAGTGTTTTCCAGGGAACCAATGGAACCAGTGTAATCACACCTTTAGATCCAAGTGCTCAGCTCCGCATCATGTAAGTCTCATGTACATTTTATCTAAAAAGAAAAATCAGATTTTTAAATTTATGACTGTAATAGTAATGATTTTCTACCTGCTCATCTTTGTTATTTGCAGTTTGTCTTTTCATCTCCCTACCACTCCTTTACCCCTACCTCCAGTAAAGAATCTCCCCTTCACAGAGTTGTGATTTGGTTTATTTATAGGCCGTTGCCTGCTGGGGGCCCTTCAATAAGTCAAGGCCTGCCAGCCTCCCGTTACAACACTGCTGCGGATGCCCTGGCTGCTCTTGTGGATGCTGCAGCTTCTGCCCCCCAGATGGATGTTTCCAAAACAAAAGAGAGTAAGCATGAAGCTGCCAGGTTAGAAGAAAATTTGAGAAGCAGGTCAGCAGCAGTTAGTGAACAACAGCAGCTAGAGCAGAAAACCATGGAGGTGGACAAGAGATCTGTTCAGTGTCTGTACACTTCTTCAGCCTTTCCAAGTGGCAAGCCCCAGCCTCATTCTTCAGTAGTTTATTCTGAGGCTGGGAAAGATAAAGGGCCTCCTCCAAAATCCAGATATGAGGAAGAGCTAAGGACCCGAGGGAAGACTACCATTACAGCAGCTAACTTCATAGACGTGATCATCACCCGGCAAATTGCCTCGGACAAGGATGCAAGGGAACGTGGCTCTCAAAGTTCAGACTCTTCTAGTAGCTGTATGTATCTCAATCTGAGTTTCGCAATGTGATATCCAAGTAAAGAATTACTTTATTCTTTAGGTAAAGCAAAAATATATATGGTATTCAAAAAGCCTAATCTTGCTAGTAAATGTTAATAGAAGAGGATTTGTGGGTTAATAGTACAAAATTGTCTCTTCTATTATTTTTTATGATTATTGAAAAATCAGTTTAAGTCTATCAATGTATATTCCATGCCCTTTATAGAGTGAAAGTTGGAAAGCAGATAGAGGACAAGGCTTTTTAGCATTTTTAGGCATTTGAAAGGTGACAGAAATATCATCAAGCTCTGAACTAGTAAGACCTGGTTTTTCAGGAAGTGTTTTCTGGTATATATAGTTACAGCATTTAGATGGTTACTTTAAGACCCCTATATCTTTTTTCTAAGATACAAAATTTAAAAAGTGAGACCACTATTATTGACAATTTTTTTTTTTTTTTTTGCATCACAACTTTCTTGTGGTCTAGATTTTGATTAAGCCTGGTCATCCCCTATAACATTTAACCCTGAGAATATACAGTATAAATATACAGTATAAATGCCAGAAAAGTTACTTTAAATTTCAATTATTACCTAAATTCTATCTAGTATTCTCAAAGGAACCAAAATGTATTTAAACAAGCATCACTAATACCTGAAATAATTTAATTGTATGTAGTCACCTCTGTTGTTTTCATTCAT
Organism: Uropsilus gracilis; assembly: GCA_004024945.1. Lineage (NCBI taxonomy): Eukaryota > Metazoa > Chordata > Mammalia > Eulipotyphla > Talpidae > Uropsilus > Uropsilus gracilis. Next base: position 77,548 of record PVHY01001221.1, read on the forward strand.
GAAATTGAATAGTTGTGAAGAAAAAATTTCTTATGCAGCCAGCATGCAACATCCAGTTGTTTTTATCGCCAGTTTTCCATTGCCTAATCATAATTTATTTGTGTAAATAGCCTATTGTTGAGAGTATTTGAAGAGAAGGGGGCAGCTTCTGTTGTGTAGACAAAAAGATTTTCATTTAGTCTGCGAATAGGAAAATCCAAGAAATAGGTATTGTGCACTAGGAAAATTGCTCAAGATCATATTTATGAATAGGACTTGGGTGGGAAGTCACCAGCACACATGCAGAACCAGCCTGTAGCTTACTGAATGCTGAAGCACAAGCCTCTAGCCACTAAGTAACACTGCAGGTTGCATCACAAACTTGCTCCAGGCACTTCATTTTCAGAAGATCTAAAAATAGAAGGTCTAGTCTATTTTCTGAGTGTTCCTTTTCTGAATGTAGTTCTTTTTTATCACTGAGGAAATTAGTTTCTTGAAGCCCTTTGGATATTGAGTATTCAGTGTAGTTTTCACCTTTCCCTTCAAATTATATTTCAAGAGCCATATGAACACAGGTTAGCATTAGCCTTTCTATTGAGTGTATGTTCAGTGTAACAGGCAGATTTAGGATGTTGGGAATATAAAGTGATGATGCAAAAGATGTACCAGTGGATACAAAAATAGCAAATTAATCTAAGTTGCTTTGAATGTATTGGTTTGTTATAGTTCCCCAAACAGATTATCTACCCCAATTTTTAGGTTTCTGTTCTCCAGAATGTAAGAGAATGCAGGTAACTGCTATTTCCATAACCTGGTGGATTTAGGAGGAAAGGGCTATTCAGCTGAGTTCGGAGGAATGATTGGTTGGTTCATTCCCACCTTCTCTGTGTCCAGGATCTATCAAGGTGATCACACTTGCTGATTCAGCCAGTGTCATATACACTGTGGGCCGCTGACAGTTTTTCAGATTCTTTGGTGCAGCCTGTAAAGTTAGAAGGGCACTCTAAAGTCGGAAGGTTCCTGAAGATGAAGGTTACATCTTCCCCATTTTCAGCACAGAGGCCAGCATAGAGCTGGCAAAAGCTGCCTATACCCATACTAAATAGACCCTCAGTTTACTTGGAAATTGCATCTTAGTGGGGGGGTCCTTCTCACATATGTGCAGCCTCCTTTTCTGCCAGTAGAGTGAATTTCCTTCCCTTCATCCATTTCTTACCATTTCTGTTTATTTTCACAATGTAGCATGGTGCTAAAAATTTAAAGTTTTATCAGCAGTTCTTGTTATTTGAAAAAATCAGAATTAATGTTGTTTAATGTATATATAGTTTTAAAAACATCATGGTAGTGAAGCATCTTTATAGTCTCAAAGTTTTTCTGAAACCTGACTATACCAGAAGTGAATTTTTCAGAAATAATGAATTGTTAAGATTTATTTTCTTATTTGCTTAAATTTCTTCTAATGAAGGTTTTCCTGGTGATTTTCTTTTCCACTCCTAGGAGAATATCATGGAGCTTTTCTCTATTCTGCCTTATCAAAAGATCACATTGCCCCCAAATTTCAGAAAACTATATCCTATTGGAATTAGAAACACAGAGGAAGTACTTTTGGGCCTTTTGATACCAGTCCATTGAAGTTACTCATTTTATTAACTTAGGGTACTATTGAATTTTTATGAGAATGAAAAATGAAAATATGCAAATAGGTTTGAAGATCTTGAACTTTTCAAACTTCTCATAGGATTAATTCTAAAATAAAACTCTTTTCTTTTCTTGAAGTATCTTCTCACCGGTATGAAACACCTAGTGATGCAATAGAGGTGATAAGCCCTGCCAGTTCACCTGCACCACCACCTCAAGAAAAACTACAGGCCTATCAGCCAGAAGTTGTTAAGGCAAATCAAGGAGAAAGTACGTTTTCTTAGCTACCAGCTTACATGTTTTTGTAATGGCAGTTATCATCTATTTGCAATTATCTGTCCTGACTATGTTAAATAACTAACTTGTTAGTTTTGTTTTAGATAACCTTAAGAGTCTGCTTAGATACATATAAAACTGCACTAATGAAAAATTACATATAAACTATTGATTACTGTTTTTATTTAAATGGTGTAGAAAATAGTTGATAATAATTTTGTTTGCCACCTTATACATATTAGTGCTCTGATTTTTATTAGTGAATATCTTTTCTTTAAAATTAAGATAGAATTCCATGTTTAGGCATATGTACCATATCCCTTTCATGTGTTCTCTTAAATTATATTTAATCTTAATGAGTGGGGAACATCCCTGTTGGTGAGAGATATTTATTTATCTGTACTGTATTAGGTGATGCCACCCGACAGTACGAAGGACCATTACATCACTATCGACCACAGCAGGAATCTCCATCTCCACAACAGCAGCTGCCTCCATCATCCCAGGCAGAGGGGGTGGGGCAGGTGCCCAGAACGCATCGACTGATTACACTTGCTGACCATATCTGTGTAAGTTTTTATTCTCAATAATTATTCCTTTTTTTGATAATGCAGAAAGGGCATTTCACATAGAATCACAGTAAAGACATCTAGATTTTTTTGTGCTTCATTTTTCACAAGTACTCATTGAATTTAACAAATTGTTTTTCTCATCCACAGCAAATTATCACACAAGATTTTGCTAGAAATCAAGTATCCTCACAGCCTCCCCAGCAGCCTCCCACTTCTACATTCCAAAATTCACCATCTGCTTTGGTGTCTACACCTGTGAGGACTAAAACATCAAATCGGTATAGCCCAGAATCTCAGTCACAAACTGTCCATCATCAAAGACCAGGTTCAAGAGTCTCTCCTGAAAATCTTGTGGACAAATCTAGGGGAAGGTATGGTCTTTTTCTAAAACCATATGTTAATTTCCCATTAGTAAAACAATTTGAATTTATTTACAAGATAAGCTATTCATATTTTATTTATTTATTATTTTTTTGGAGACTAGTTCTCGCTATTTTTGCCCATGGAATCACAGGTTCACGTTGCCCGGGGTACCACAGACTCAAGCAATCCCCAGCCTCGGCTTCCCTGGTAGCTGGGATTACAGACGCGCGCCACCACGCCCAGCTATTTTTTGGGACTAGGTCTCGCTGTGTTGCCCTGAGCGGAACTTGAACCGCAATCACTAGCCCCAGCTGCTTCATAGGCTGAAGCTTACAGGCATGAGCCACCAAGCCCTGCTTAAGCTATTCATATTTTACACATAGAGTTTATTTGCTATCATTTTCTAGAAGCATATATTCCTCTGGAGACTATTGTTGGAAATGTCCACTCTGAGCATTCATTAATGTGTATTCAAAAGTCAAGTGCTACATTCTTTTGTGTTTTTTTATAGACAGAAAAACATGTATATTTGGTAGTAGAGATATCTTGAGTGGTTATTTAGAATCATAAAAATGCTTTACCTCATTTTTTGTTGGATTACCAGTAATAGATGTTTAAGAAGGTGACATTAAATAGTAAAGTGAGACTAATAGAGCCAGCACAAGAAGAAATGTCTTCTGTATGGCAGGGCATGTGGTACAGACTGTATTTCCTTTTTTTTTTTTTTTGAGATTAGGTCTCACTATGTTGCCTGGAGTAGTCTCAAACCCCTGGACTCAAGCGACCCATAGCCTGAGCCGCCCAGGTAGCTGAGATTACAGTTGTACACCACCACACCTGGCTTCAGATTGATTTCTTACCTAATGTTCTAAGTGTGGATTTTAAAGAATGGAGGCAGGGGTTTGGTTCAAGGTGATAGGCTAAGCATTAACAAATGTTAAATTATGTAGTAAAGCAGCACAAACATTCATAAAATTTATTAAAATGTTGAGAGTAAGACTAGGATACAAGCTGATCAAATATCTGAAGACAAACAGTGGATGGATGAAGCAGTGTAGGGGAAACCATAATTCAGAGAATGAAAAAGAGAAACTTGGAGTAGAGTTGCTTCTCCAGTCTACTTACTAACCTCTCAAAGTTAGCAGAGAACTGAAACAAGAATAACATATTTAAGAAGCTGAATGGTCTTTATTTAAATAAACAACTTTATTATGTATTTGTCAAATGTTTATGGAAATAGAAACAATTTTTGTCCATCATCGACTTGGTAATTATCAACACAGAAACAGTTTTGAATTTTATCCTCATCTGCCCCACTTCCAAACTGGATTATCTAAATTAAATATCAAACATAACCAATTTAAGCAACTGTATGCGCTAAAGAATAAAAACATGTTTATTCTTTTAACCAAGAAAGAGAAAAAAAAATCAAATAAGTACACAAAGTTGAATAGCAGTCATGATCCATTCCGAACAGAAAATAACATTTAGCAGATTTTGAGTAATTTAAGTCATTTATGAAAAGGGAATCTATTAGACTTTTTCACTTGTAATTTGTACATTACTATAGCTGTGCATTTAAGTGAAGAATACTACGTCTTTCACTGTTTTTAGTCAGATTACCTCACTTTTCAGTTTAAAATGTTTATACAGTCTTAGTGTTATTTCTCAGTCTATGAATAAAGTACAGTAGTACTGTAAATATTGGACAAGATGTAAATGCTTTTAATCACATAAAAATAGTTGATGGATATTGGGAAGGGGGTCAAGGATGAGAAGTAGAAGGGTATGCTAATTTCATTTTTTTAATTAAAGTGTATATTTTGAAATGTATAAAATTAAAATAGACAAAAGACTAATTTTGAGTGAGCAACAGCATTTAGAAAAAGGTAGTCATATTTCATCATCTGTTGTGGAAGGGAGTTGCTAGGTACTATTTTAAGTTTGATAAGTTAAGAAATAAAGGTAAGATTAGAGTTTTAGAGATGACACCAGAGGTCAAAAATGGCCTTTTTGAATTGGATGGTGTTGATTGGGAAAGAAATATACAAACACATCCTCGTATATATGTTTATATGTAGTAGAAAGCAAATGTTTAAGGTTATGGAGTGGTTTTTTTTTTTTTTTTTTTTTTGAGACTAGGTCTTGCTATTTTTGCCCGTGGAATCCAGCCTCACGTTGCCTGGCAATCCCCAGCCTCAGCTTCCCAGGTAGCTGGGATTACAGGTGCATGCCACCACACCCTGCTATTTTTTGGGAGGACTAGGGCTCACTACGTGCCCCCCGGGGACTTGAACCGTGATCCCTGGCCCTGGGCGTGGCTTCCTCGGCTGCCACCTACAGGCATGTGCCACCATGCCCCACCTATCGAGTAGTTCTTAATGTGTATAGTTGCTAAGTCAAAAACTTTTTGGTGTAGTGTGTTTATCTCACATTATCCTTACCAAGATAATATTTAGAAAAATACTAAATTGCAGAGAACTGCTTTCTCCGAAAATGATAGAGCTTATCTTGATTTGTCTGATAGACTGCTCAGATTTCAGTTTAGTACTCAGGCACTTTATTTATAACTTAGAGGGAAAAACTTGGTAAGTCATGACTCAAAGTCAGCATTAAAACCCTTCAAGTATCATGAGAGTAGCTACCAAGAGTAGTGGGATGCCAGTGCACACAATGACCTCTTGATGGGATCTTCGCTTCTGCCTGACTCATTAAGCTGTCTGTGATGAGACTCCTGTGTCTGCTGGTCATGCACAGATGAAGCTGTGGTAAAAGAATATTTTTCTTATAACTGGGTTTATTGTGAATACCCAAGGCAACTTAATTTGCAGCTTTGATTCCTTCTCCTGAATGAAGTAATGTTTCATTTAGTCTGTTTTTGTTTAAGTTAATTCACAGGTGAACCCTAGGAGCATAATCTACTATTTTTGTATTAATATAGGCCTGGAAAATCCCCTGAGAGGAGTCATGTCTCTTCAGAGCCCTATGAACCCATATCCCCACCCCAAGTTCCAGTTGTGCATGAAAAACAGGAGAGCATGCTGCTTCTATCCCAGAGAGGAGCAGAGGCTGCAGAACAGAGGTGAGGTGTGAGGTTCACCTTCTACCATATAGTTTATTTGTGTGTGTTTGTTGTAGTTTTCCATAATTCAGTCCTTTTTTTTCTCCTTTGGGTTCTCTCAGAATAGGACTCCAAGAAGATCATTTAGTCTGTCTTCTTAGTGATTGAATACTAGTAGATAGTAATGGGGAAGAAATGTAATATTTAAATAGTTCATCATTCTTGAAATTAATTCCTTCCAGATATTTGATAAAAACTAAAAAAAAAAAAATCTTTCTGGACCTATCGATTCAACTACCTTTGGAGTATTTGCTATGTCCAGGAATTGTGAACTGTATATGGAAGGGAAGTAACAAGCACCTATGCTGAACTACTTCACAATATTTTTTGTTTCTAAGACTGACCCAAACCCTATGAGTCACTAGATTTTTATCTTTGTTTGGATTAGATGCCATTAGTCTACGGCCATACCACCCTGAACGCGCCCGATCTCATCTGGATTAGATGCCTTTGGTTTTGTCCTCTTCTAATCCACTTCCACACTTCCACCAGTGATTTCTCTAAAACTCGTATCAATTCCAGGACTAAGTCATTAGCATGGCATTTGAGTTCCTTCAATGTTTTAGTGCACTGTGTTGATATTACAGTGTACTGAAAGGAATCCAGTACATACTCATGCTGCTTTCTTGGTGTGGAAGGAACACCCTTCTCTTATACTCTGAGAGGTGAATATATCATTTGGCCACAGTCATAATGGTAGTAAGAGAAACAGTCCAGTTTATTTTATTTTTTTATTTTTAATTTTTTCAGAGACTAGGTCTCACTATGTTGCCTGGGGTAGTCATGAACCCCTGGACTCAAGTGATCTCTAGCCTCAGCCTCCCAGGTAGCTGGGATTATAGGCACACACCACCATGCCTGGCTTTTTTTTTTTTTGAGACTAGGTCTCCCTATGTTACAGCCCAGGATAGAACCAGCGGACTGAAGTGATTCCTACCTTCAGCCTCCCAAGGCTGGACTTACAGGTGTGTGCCACCGCGCCTGGCTGATAGTCCAGTTTTAAATGGTGTGTCTCACTTGTTAGTGCCTGTCTCACTAAGTTTTAAGTTATTTATTGTATATAATATTTATAGGCAACAAAGTAGTCATTGGTACCTTATATAAAATGAAGAGGAACATTCTTATGTAGGGTGGGAGTGATGCTAAATTTAATTATACACTTGCATATTTTCTGATAGTTATTGAGTTTTTTGAGGGCAGAAACGAAGGTTTTATTATTTTTCTGTCACTTTGGCTTTTTGTTCCCTGAAACTAGGTCTATGTTGCCCAGGTAGTCCCAATCCTGCTGACTCAAGCAATCCCCAGCCTCCCAGGTAGCTGGGATTACAGACGCCCACCACTGCGCCCAGCTGCTTTTTTGAGACCAGGTCTTGCTATGTTGCCCGGGCAGTCTCGAACCTATGAACTCAATCAATCCTGGGCTTCTTGCCTCCCAGTGCTTGGACTACAGGCACATGCCACCACGCCTGGCAGACTTTGGCTTTCTTACCATGTAATAGGTGTTTTTGATTCATATTTGAATCATGAATGAATCCACATGACCAGATTAGGCTATTAGATTAGCAGTAGATTTCTATATGTTTGTTATTATCATCTCTGGCTCTAGATTTTTGGTGGTCTTGAGCTATAGAGGAAGTGTATTTTTAAAATGTGTTAGTATAGAAAGCTGCCAGTGAAACATGAAACCCTTTATTTGAAACTCAGTTAATATGGTAGGAGGCTTGAAGTTATTCTGACATATGGACAGTTTCATTTATATATCATAGCTATTTTTTTAAGTATACAGTATTTGACTGTTTAGCTCTGAGTCTTGCTATTTTATAGGCATTTGGACCATTAGACTTTTATTGTACTTCAAAGTAATTCTGCTAGTCAAATAGTTCCCAGTTTATTTGGTAACCATAACTCTATCAGTGCTTGGCAGCCAACATCAGGATAAACTGGGTCTCAGTTTTCCTGTTAATATCCACTTACTGCTTGTTCATTCCCTGTTAAGAATCTGCTCTGGGTTACCTTCATTCCAGTTCTAATTTTGTGATTCCAGTTTTGAGTACTAAAAGGTTTGACTGTGTCCTCAGTTGACACATTAACCAGCGTAATGGCATATATTGTTCTGTAGGATTATAATCAAGATCAGGAGGTGGTAGTTTTCCAGATTCTCTGACGATATTACCATGGATAGGACTGTGCCCAAGGTCAGGAGTACATGATGGTAACAGACATAAATGTGTTCCTAACAGGAATGATTCCCGCTCACCAGGGAGTATAAGTTACTTGCCTTCATTCTTTACCAAGCTTGAAAACACATCACCCATGGTTAAATCAAAGAAGCAGGAGATTTTTCGTAAGTTGAACTCCTCTGGTGGAGGTGACTCTGATATGGGTAAGTGGGATTTCTTTCAACACCAAATAAAACATGATTTAATAATGATACCTCCTGTACTACTACCTTTCATGTAATCCTTGAGTTTGAAATTTGCTGTAGACATCTATCTAACCACATCTGACCCTCAGTTCCTTCCCAGATACCTGGCAGCACATGAAGATTTCCTAATTAGGGAGTAGGAACCTGCTAGGTGTGAAGCTGTCCTTTTTCTCTTTGAACAATTGCTGGATCTAGAAAAACTATTTAAGTAGAACTGATTAACTCATTTTACTTATCTTAGTTTTATCACTTTGAGCTCTTCACATGAGATCTCTTTAAATATTTGAAGACAGGCCATGTGTTTCAAGTTCTGTTATCTCTGGAAATATCCCATTTTGTCACTCTTCATCACATGACTGATGTAATTCCATTTGCTCTCCACTAAAAACATTTAGTTTAGCATTTCAGTAGGTTCTAAGTACATAGATCTATCTCCCTCTGGGAGTGTAAGCTTGTATTAGGATTTATTTTTACATCATGTAATGTCAAATCATAGTGTACCTATTAGTAAGATGTCAATGTCAAATTTTCTTTTCATGCGCTGCTCTTGATCCATACCTTTATCTTGCTGTATTTTTTAAGTTACTGGTTCCAAGTGGAGGATAGACAATTTGTGCTTGTACCACTATAACTGTGTTTCCTACCCATGTCCTTCTGGATATCAGTTCAGATATTCAACATTCAAATGCAAATCTGATAAACTCAACCATCTTAAAAATATGGTAACACTACATTATTAATGGTAGCAAACAATTACATGTAGCACTTACTGTTCTAAACACATAAACACATGACTCAAATCTTTACAACAGTCTTCCACACTACATATCATAATCTTCATTTTGCAGATGGAGCAACTGAGATTCATAAAGGTTTAATAATTGCTGCAAATTATATAACTAGTTAAGTAATGTGGCTCAAACTCCAAAGTCCAAGCTTCTAATAATGTACTGATTTCTAATAGCTCTCAGATTATTGGTAAATTTCCAGTGAGATCTCATTCTCTGACACGAGCCTTCCTTCTGGGCTGATAAGCGCCAAAACAAGCTCCTCACATTGTTATCCTGCATACTCACATTATACAGCACACTTAAACTATCACCCAGTCTTTATTCATCTGTTTTTTTCCTCAAGTATATCCAGTGATACAGACTTTGCTGGATGCTTACAGAAAGCTGGGATTACCACAGCCTGTTTTATTTCTGTGACCTATGGTATACCAGTCACCTGACCCTGTCAAAAGAAAGGAAATTGTAAGCAATGAACTTTAAACTGCCAGGTGGATGTTTGTTTGGAATTGTGTTATTTCGTGACTAAAAAATGTTGATCGAAGAAAAAAACATTCCTTATGAGCTGTCATTGTTTGTGAATTTACCTTAGCTCTGAATTACTAGGTTATTTGTAAGTGGCAACAAATCAGCTAAAAGGTAACTATTAGAATCGGGCCAGAATTGCTATCAGGCTTATACATATATATCCTTTTTTTCTTTTAAAAATATTACTGCATTTTTCTGCTTTCAGTCTTGTGGTTTTGTCTGTTATTTACAACTCCTTAGATGTCACCAACAAAAATAAGAACCTCACTTTCAGATTCTCTTAGAACCCAGAGATGAATCTGTTAGAACACAGAGACATGCAGATTTTAAGGCAGCCAAGTCTTTAAAAATTATTTCACTTTGTGTATGTCTATCTTCCCTGGCCTTTGTTTTGCCTTCTTAAAGGGAAATTTTTTTGACAGGGAAATGCCATATGTAATTTAAGAAGCCTACTTAAAATTTTCTTCTCTTAACTAATGGATTCCATTGTTTTTATGTGGTGGCTCTCTTGTTCATTATTCAGTAACCACTTCTTGATCAGGGTATTTTAGTGCAGGTATGAGACATGGTCTTTACTCGCTGAAATAACTTTCTAATTTTAACAGATGTTTTGAGGAAAGTACTAACAAAATTTGGGATTTTTTATTTAGAGAACTATTATTTACTGAAGAAAGAGAAAATAAAGGAACTGTATTAAGGATCCAGTAGGCTGTGGGGACCCATTCAGACTTCATAGGAAGTAGAACTGAGAAAGCCATCAGGCAACCAGGACAGTTTTGCTTCAGCTACCAAGGATATCACTGACTTTATAATTCAAAAATCTTAATTCTTTAAAGCTCTTATTAATCTTGTTAGTCACTGATTTTAAAGAATTCCTCTGCTTGCAATACTCTCTTCCTTGGAGTTTCAGATAGTCATTTTCCCAGTGCTTGTCACACAACTCTGGCCATTCCTTGCCTCCTTAGAAGCTCAGTCTTGCTTTGCCTAGCTCTTAAATGTTGCTTTGCCCCAGAGATCTTTGTAGCCCCTTCATTCACCATAATAATTACCAAGTCAAATAATCTATAGTGGAAGTTTTAACTGCTGAAAACGCCCACATGTATATCTGGAGTTCAACTTTTTCTACTAAGCTATTATTTATGTGTCTTTGCAAATATCCTTCCTTCTTGAATATCCTACTGACTTCTTATATGTCTACTGTGAAGTTAACACACGACTTCTACACACAGGAATCTGTCCCTCCTTCCCTACCATTTACCTTTACAATGGCCCCACTAATCACATTCTTGGGCTGTCCTGCCTTTTCTTTCTTCATCTTCTCCGATGGTGCTACTTCCTCCTGTCAAGTCTGTCTTCTAAACTATCTTCATCTGACCATTTTTGGTCATTCAGATCAGTAAGATGATTTTATTATGATACATCCAAATAATTGCTTAAATATTTGTAAAATAAGAGTCCTATTTCACAAACTTGTGATAATTGCAAGGGTTTTTTTCATTTTGTGTACTTCAGGTTTAGTAGTTTTTTTTATTGTTGTTGTTAATTGCACATACACACACATACACAGAGACAAACTGCATCTGTCTACCCCAAATTTCTTCCCCTCTTCTTAACACCCATTAACCATCTTAATCTTTTGTGCCCTCTCCCTCTCTTGCTCTATGGTTCAGTTCTGTTGGCAGTTTTAAATTTTTCTTATCTGTTTGTTCTTTCCTGTATCCCCCATGTAAGTGAGACCACCCCATATTTCTCTTTTTCTTTCTGGCTTATTTCTGCTAACATGATTATTTCTAGTTCATCCATGTTGCTGCAAATGAATAAAGTGATTTTGCATTCTTTGGGTAGATCCTCAGTAGTGGGATTGCTGGGTCGAATGGTAATTCCACTTTCAGTTGTTTGAGGGTCCTCCCCATAGCTTTTCATAGTGTTGGCATGGATGTGGAGAAAAAAGAGCACTCTTACACTGCTGGTGGCAGGTTTAGTTTATTTATCATTAGTATTTGCTGATCTATAAGTAATGAAACCAAATTCCACAATCTTTATTGAATAGTTTTTCCTGGAGATTTGAAGTTTTAACTTGCCACCAGTTTAAAGTCTCCATGATGGAGAACATTTCTAGGCACTTGAGCCTCCATCTTTACAAATAGGTCTCATTTCTAGATGAGTCCATCCTTTTGTAATTTCATCCAGCACTCCAAATTGTGGGGCATCATTTGGTTAGCTTCACTCACTTTCTATATTCGTCTCTTTAAAATTCTCATCAAATTGGAAGGAGTGATAAAAATACTATTGTCACCAAATTCCTATTTCTGACACTCTGCTTTTAGAGAGCCTGTAGGTTTTCCCAGGTGTTGTCACTGAAACTGCAAATTACATCTTACAAACTAGAGAAATGAGAAGAATCAAGAAGCAGTCTTTGTCTCATCCTGTCTTAATGTGATAATAGATTACATTTAACCATGGTAGGGTAATACATGGTCATTATAGTACTCCTTTTCTGATTTTTCTGCTTCATCCAGTTTTTTTTATTTTCTGATTTCCTTTATTCTGAAAAATTGTTTTATTTTTTTCTTCACCTCAGTGGGTGAAAAATAAGGTTAAGATCATGAAAAATAAGGAGGTTAAATTTATTATAGCAATTTTTTTGAGACTTTCTCTTTTGTACATGATTATCACATCTCAGTTACTGTGAATCTTTGTTTTAATACAGCAGCAGCCCAGCCAGGAACTGAGATCTTTAATCTGCCAGCAGTTACTACCTCAGGTAAAATTCAAAGTATATTATTTGCCAATATACTGTATACCAGAGCACTAGTCTAGTATAAAAAAGTAAAGAAAGTTCACAATTTAGACAGGGAGAAGATAATCGCAGTAAAAAATGAATTGAGATTCAATACCTGTTGAAAAGATACATGAACAAAGACTATCAAAACTATCAAAGAATGGTATAAAAACTAGGGAATTGATAAAGAACTATTAAGTAACACAAGTGGATGGTGGATCATTTGGCAAAAGAAAAAAAATGTCCTTGAGTTGCTTTGGTAGACTTGAGGTGGCCTCTGTATGAGCTCTTAATGTTTTAGATGACTTGCCAGGCACTGTGTGTACCCAGTAGCCTGAAGGCCTGCATGTAGTCTGTTAACCTGTTTCCTGACAGAAGTAAGCAGATATGCTGTGGTTTTCTTTTCCAGGCTCAGTTAGCTCTAGAGGTCATTCTTTTGCGGATCCTGCCAGTAATCTCGGTCTAGAAGACATTATCAGGAAGGCTCTCATGGGAAGCTTTGATGACAAAGTTGAGGACCATGGAGTTGTCATGTCCCAACCTGTGGGAGTAGTGCCTGGTGGTGCCAACACATCGGTTGTGACCAGTAGTGAAACACGGAGAGAGGAAGGGGACCCATCACCTCATTCAGGTAAAGTTTTCATTTTAATACTCTTTTGTTGCTTTTCTGAAGAAACCAGTTTGTTTCTCAAGTTCTAATGCCTCAATAAGAGATTTCACTTAAAAAACTTATGCTGAAAGTCACATCTGAGGACTTTAGTAAGAGTTTACCCATACTGTCATCTTCTAGCATATCATTTTTATTTTTGTTTGCATCATCTTTGTTTCTAGACATATCACAAGTACAATTTCATATTCTACTTTAGAATGAAAGTAATCTATTATTTTATTATAAAAATGATAGGCTCAGTGTAAGCAATAGAAGAGTTAGAAAACAACAAATCCTTTAAGGACCACACCATCCAGAAAGTTGGCGTTATTGTATCTCTGTACAGACACAGGTAAAAATAGGTTATGAAGATGAAATCATTGTATACATCTGTTTAAAAGCAAACAAAAGGTGCCTGCCAAAAGACCAAGCTTTTAATGCATGTGCATATCATTTTTTTCTTAATCTTTTGTAAATCACTATTTCAAAATATTTCACTATGGTTAAGAATGAGCACAAGAGGGCTTTCTCTCTCTCTCTTTTATATACATATATATAAGGACAAGACTTTCTCAAGCATGAAGGCTCTCCAAATATAACCTTACTTAAGCAAATGCAGTAAGAAAACTTTACCAAAAAGAGATGTTGCAATAAACAGCAGGATACAACCAGAGTAACTGTTAATTGCCTAATTGTCACCAACATTATGACCTTAAAATATACACATTTAAAATTAATGAAAACCAGAAGGTAAAAGCAGAAAGGGGAACACACCGCTATATTTTAGATCAGGAAAAGTCATGTGTGTATATGTGTGTGTGTGTGTGACATATATATATATGTATATATCAGGAAAAGTTGTGTATGATATATATATATATAATATATATCAGGATAAGTTGTGTATTACACACAAACTTTTCCTGATCTAAAATATAGCATTGTCTTCCCCTTTCACCTTCTGGTTTTCATTAATTTTAAATGTATATATTTTAAGGTTATAATGTTGGTGACAATTAGGCAATTACAGTTATTCTGGTTGTATCCTCCTGTTTATTACAACATCTCTTTTTGGTAAAGTTTTCTAACTGCATTTGCTTAAGGTGTTATATTTGGAGATCCTTCATAACGACATGAGGATATAAGGACAAAGTCTTGTCCTTATAGTTGAAACAAAAGCTTGGCAGGTTATCATGTTCTTGACAACTGCTTTTCTCAAAACACCCTGTAGACATCATTACACTACCCACCTGATCCCACATTCTGTTTTGGCTATCCACAATTGCTAGATAGTCTTTGTCTTCTGTATCTGTCATAATGATCTCTTTCTCTTGCTTTTACTGTATATTTCCAATTTTTTTCCTTTGTATAATTTCCTTTTCATTGTGTTTATTATGGGTCTTGCTATATTTTGTCTCCTAAGCCTTCCCTCCACCCCTCCTAAGCCTTTTTACCTCTTGTTTTCTTTTCTTTGAGTATCTAAGCTGGCTTTGTATTTTGTCTTTCCAGATAGTTCAAGGGCTAGAAGTTGCTTCATCCACATTTTTCTCCCAGTAATTCGAAAATTTTGGAGCAGGGTGTTAACTGCTCCAAATTTGGGTTAAAGAAGTTTGTTGTGACCCAGATTCTGATCTCTTCTGAGATCTTTTTAATGTTGCATTGTGGAACTCAGGGACATCCCACTCCTTGGAACCAACTAAACTCTGTTTAAACTAAACTAGTAAACTCTGGTTCCAAGTGAATGAGTTCACCAGCTAAACAAATACTGAGTAAATAGAAACAAAGAGAAAGTGTCACTAAGCATTGGTGTCTCTGCTGAGTCCTGTAATGCTCTATGAAAGAGCTTCTGTTCTACAGCTTTTTTTCCTTTAACTCCTCTGTTAAATTGGGGGGTTGGGTTTTTATTAGCCAGGATTTATGGCTTTTTAACTTCCTAAACAGCTTCTGTGTGCCAAAGTAAGGGAAACACCAATGTTAAAAGAAATTTTAGTTCTTTTGCTACACATATTTAGGTTTATGGCTTGAGGACATATCCCTCTTTTGATTTTGGTTGCTACGATTCTGGTTTTCTTTTAAATAGCATTTTTCAAAAACTGCATTTCCTACTAGAAATCTGGATTCTTCATGCTATTCTAATACCTTTTCACTTACCAATTATAATCACTGACATTTTGGTGGGATTAAGGACAGAATTACAATTATATTAAAAGTTAATTACTTTAACTTTCAGGGGGAGTTTGCAAACCAAAGCTGATCAGCAAATCCAACAGCAGGAAATCTAAATCTCCTATCCCTGGGCAAGGCTACTTAGGAACTGAACGTCCCTCTTCAGTCTCCTCTGTACATTCAGAAGGGGATTACCACAGGCAGACGCCAGGATGGGCCTGGGAAGACAGGCCCTCTTCAACTGGTAAGGAACTTACAGTTTCACTCTTAAAAATAAAGTTTCATTTTCTGTCTGTGCTCTGGGTAGTACTTCTAAAAACAGAAACCTTATTTAAAAAACTATATTTCCATTACTGTATCAGTAATAGTTTCCACATTCCAGAACAGAAATTGAATGCATATAATCTTAAAAACTTTCAGAATGCAAAGAGCTATAGAAAAACATGTTATCCACTCCCCATGCTTCTGTATAGCAAGTAGCCATCCAGCACTTGCTATTTACAAAGCAAGTGAGTCCAGTTTTGTGAACTGTCCCTGAATGTAAATGTAAATGGGAGCTTCAAGAACTTTAGCCATTCCCAGAGTAAGGGGAAGAAATGGTTTTTGAAACTATCCTGTCTTCCTAGGCTTACTACGTCTATCCAAACTGAAAAATAATACTCTAGGATATTTATTAGCCTTTCCATTATAGGTCAGTTTTCTTAAACCTACTGTATCATAGTAGCCTTATAAAGGAAAAGACTTTTCTTTATTAAAATAAATTCTGACTATTTGCTATTTGTAGGCTTTAGGGAGCTTTAAGCTGTACTTTCTTAGGGATTTTAAACATATACATCAGAGCCGGCTATGGTGGTGTGCACCTGTAATCCCAGCACTGAGAGACTGAGGCCAGGGATCGCTTAAGTCTGTGGGTTTGAGACTACCCCAGGTAACATAGCGAGACCTAGTCTCTAAAAAACAGCTGGGCCTGGTAGCAGGCTATGGTGGTGTGCACTGTAATCCCAGCCACCTGGGAGGCTGAATCTAGGTATCACTTGAGTCCGTGGGTTTGGGACTACCCTGGGCAACAGAGCAATACCTAGTCTCAAAAAATAAACATACACATCAATGACAAAAATCTGAAATGTGCAACCCCCCTTAAGTACATAATTTCCTATGACTATTTTATCAGTATAATTTGAAGCTTTTGCTTTATACTCATGCCACATGCAAAATTGGTATTAGCTTATAATTTTTCTAGCCTAGTCCCATGATTATTATCAAAGCTCTCTTAGAAGAATTATTAGACCATTCATGTGATTAACTAATTGAATAAATGCAGTTTTGCCCATAGTGTCACAAAACCATTTTAGTAAACCAGCCTTCCTCCTCCTACATCCTGTCAAAGTTGGATTGGATGGAATAGCAGATAAGCTCATGACAATGTAAACCCAATTTTTCTTTTGTCAGGCTCAACTCAATTTCCTTACAATCCTCTGACTATGCGGATGCTCAGCAGTACACCACCAACACCAATCGCATGTGCCCCTTCTTCTGTGAACCAAGCAGCTCCTCACCAACAGAACAGGATCTGGGAGCGAGAGCCTGCCCCACTGCTCTCAGCACAGTATGAGACACTGTCAGACAGTGATGACTGAACTACACAGAAAAGGGGTCTTGATGGGGCCAGAGTGCAGGAGAAGGATCTCTAGTTATTGGTGGTTTTACTCTTAATTGCAAGTCAAAAACTTGTCTCCATGACTTGTGCCCAGAGACTTTTCCGGAGAGCCTGGACCACGAATGATGAAGAAATTAGTGGAAATTTCTTTGGAGAGTCAAATGGGGGGCGGGAGGGGAAGGCTGCCTTTGATACAGGCAATTCAGTGGATTATAATAATAGTGGAGGGTTGAAATGTAGAGTTTTTAAAAAGTGAACAATTCCTGTTCTTACATCTGTTTGTAAAGAAACCATAATGTCTTTAAATCACTCTTCTGTAAATAGATTACTTTTTTTGCAGTGTTTCCCCTTGCTGTAGTTATCTGGTGTACTTATGTTCAAATCAGCGCATCAACTTTGGGGGTAAATTTTTAAAAATCTTTTTGTCTTTTTAACCTTTGCCTTCTAAACAACCTCACACAGCCCAGTTACATAATGTTGGCTGTCATGGGCATTTGTACTTTTATGCAGTTTTGTTTCTTCTAAATTCAGCTTCCTGGTGATGTTTAAAATCTTGTGGAAATGCTTAGATTTTAACATAGACCCTGTCATAAATCTGTACATTAACATATTAGGGTCAAAAGGTAGGAGAAACAAATTCTGCCATATTGTAAATTTCCAGTGCAGGCTTTACTTTTTTTTTAAATTAGTAGCACTGAAAAAAATATTACTGCATGGGTATGTTATAGATCGTTTCTCAAGTTTTAAAGACTTATTTGAGGCATACCTCACTGTTATGCACACTGGTAACTGAACCATGCCCAAGTATTCTTTATCTTCTGCATTTGATGCAGCCCAACAAAGCTTTTGTTTTGAAATAAATTTGACTGCCCTGTCCATAGCTACAATAGGTTATTTGTGACTTAAGGCTCTTGGTATTGCAGGTTTCAAAGAAAAACTCTAGTTGGGTGCAGTGGTGTGCACCTGTAATCCCAACGCTGGGAGGCTGAGGCCGGGGATCGCTTGATTTCTTGAGTTCAAGACTCTCGGGCAACATAGTGAGACCTAGTCTCTTAAAAATAGCTGGGCGTGGTGGCGCGCACCTGTAATTCCAGATCCCTGGGTGGCTGAGGTTAGGGGTCACTTGAGTCTGCAGCTTTGGGACTACCCTGAGCAACATAGCGAGACCTAATCTCCAAAAAAAGGAAAAAACTCTTCTTTGAGATATTATATATCTCAAAATATATATATAATTGGTTGAGTTAGGAGTTCTGTGTACAGAATTTCAGTCTTTTGGATTTGTTTTGTGCTGCTTCCTGAACTTTGATGGTGAACACACGGTCCTTTCTATGCACCGGTACTTACTCTCGCTCTTATTCCTTGTGGGCAAGTTTATGGGCTATTTTTGTTTCACTGAATCTCAAAGAGCAAATACTTTAAAACATAATTTTAAACTAGTTATGGTACAAATGATCAGCTTTATCTTTAATAATTAATTGCTTGCTAAATTTTTAGGAGGGTCTTCATACAATATAAGCATTGTTTTGACGCATCCTTCCATAGCATATAAATAATTAATGTTGGGGAGAATGCCCCTGATGATTATCAAGGGGAAATCAAGGTTTTCAGAGGGTAAAACTGACTCTCCTTTGTAGATTTAAAACTCTAAAAGTGTACTCAAGCTTACAAAGAAAGCAGCTCTATGACTAACCACTAACTGAATGCTTCCTTTTATGAATATTTCACGTGTGTTTGAGACAGTATCCTTAGCACTGGTGTCTAATCCTACTTTACAGATGACACAGGTTCAATATCTAGCCCATAGTTAAATAAGCCACAAAGACAGGCTGTCATCCTGTTCGTCTAAAGGTAAAGCCCTTAATGATGTTACTGCTCCACTTTTCTACACTTAAGGTCTTTCAAGTAAACATGAAATCAGGCTGAGGGGTCAGATTCCTACTACTTGGAAATTTGGTATTAACTAAATTACTAATTACTAAACTTTGTACTTCACAGCTTTCTGCTGAAATGTTTCAGGTACTAGTGATGTTTTAGTTTGTTAATTTGCTGTCAAATGGCACAGGTGAGATGATGGTATATTTTTCTGTAACTCTGAGGGCCTTCAGCTAGTTGAAGTCATAATAGTTTTTGAGAATGTCAGATCAGAGCCTAACTTGTTGGTTTTGCATCCATGTAAGTATACTAGGTGAATGTAAATCATTCACCCCATCACAACTGTATGTGTATCTTCATCTATCATCACCTGGAGAAGAGGTTCCAGAACAGAGATGAAATCCACTCTTGATTTCTAGTTCAGAAGAATGAAAGGACAGAATTCTCACCTGGCTCATCTGGGAAAATCACCTGGGTGAGACAGAGGTCCACCTTTGCAAGACTGAAATGGCAAGCAAAGCACTGACAGTGATGACTTGAAGTCGCAGAAAATCAGAGCATAACCTTTGCAGGTTAAGACTGAAGGTACATCCTTATACATGGATGTATGAGGGATGTATAAGTACATAGAAGTAAATAAGGTCTTCCTAACTATTCACAAAAGTACTCTGATATTCAAATTTCCAGTGCATATTCATGACTGGAAGTTTTATGATGCTTTAAATTTAGTATGCTGAGATTCTGTTTTTAAAATATGCACTTAAAACTCTAGTGACATCATTTATAAATTTTTAAACAATTCATTTTGAATCAAGAGCTATAAAAGGAAATGGTCTTCCTACTTTGCTACCTTGCTTGAAGACAATGCATATGAACTTTAATGAGAACACCCACATGAAAAGACTTTCTGAAAACTAGTTTTTCCAGCACCTGGGACCTTGAGCTGAATCATTGTGAAAGAGCAAACCTTCTTAAACACGGACTGAAAAATCTAACTTTCAGTAGCTCCTGCACTTGTGAAAAGGCAAAAACATTCTCAATGCAGGTGAGTGACAGTTTTTAAAAAAAGTAAAATAAGGCTGTGTTGCACTAAATCTGAGTTAGACTTGATTAAAGAAGTCTACTTTAAAGTACTTTACATTTACAAAATGTAAAATTACAGGTTTAGTCTAATCTCTGAACATGTGGGCCGTAGGGCTCATTTACATTATCTCTTTTGAAAAATTCCTTTTTATGAGAAACTCAAAGATTACAAAATACATACAATGTTGTTGTAGTCTCTAGTTTATTATGAAAGGATTCTTGCAGTATGTACATAGGAACCAAAATTATTAGTCCCACTTAACGCCCCCAAAGGCATATCAACAATAACAGTGTTCTTTTATGGTGTCTAGAAAAAATTGCAAGACTGCTGAGGTAAGAGCTTCCACTTTTATATCTTGTATTTATATATTCTTTGAGGCAGTGTGATAAATCTTTTCAACATAGCAGTGTATTCATTTAAAGTCATTTGACCAAATATCCTCTCCCATTTGCTCCTTAACTTTATAGACAAAGAGAATGAGATCCATACTCAAAAAGCACAAACTAGATCCAGGTCAATGATTCTTCTGAACCAATGGTATATATCAGACTTACTAGAGAAGTGTTAGAGGGCCCTGCCCCTAAGACACAAGGTTTGGGGTACAGTCTGTATGTATATCTATAAAGAGCTCCTCAGGTAACTGTTCCCTAGATTTCAAAGGGAAGTTGAGTGCTTGGACAGACTTGACAAGAGGTTACATCATAGTTGTATATGACCATATATGTACAAAAACGTACACGTGACTTTTAAATCAAATGAGTGCTAGCTAGCCTTTCAAGTATGTAATCTTCACTTAAAATTCTAAGCTGGAGGCAAGTAAGATACCACTTTTCTTCCTTTATTCATTAAATCCCAAACTGGGCTTCATTAAATAATTATAAGAAAAGTAACTCACCATAATTCCCCTTTGCCATAAGACAGGTAGCTCTGGTCTGCCAGATATTGGAAAATAAGAGAAGAGAGGGGCAAATCAGTAGACCAAAATCTCATGGTAGAGATGCCTGACTGAATTACCACATACCCACTCCAGAGGAAAACTGGCCCATCTTGATATACAGCTGGGCCAGCACAAGCAGCACAGAACCATATGTTACAGCTGAAAGCATCATCTGACAAATGATGTCCTTAGGAGTCAAAATCAGTTGAAGGTGAAAGTTGTTTTTCTTTAAAACTGGCAGTGTATACAGCTTTTCCTTTACTAAGTCTCAGGTGAAGAAACTTGGATGTTAAGGATAAAGGATTTAAGCCACTGATTTGGGTGCCACCGACACTAGAATAGCTATTACTGAAATACCCTTAAACAAAATGGGATTATGGTTTGACATAATTAAGTCAAAGTACTTTTTCTTGACAACTCAGCCAACTCTTCCCTGATGTGTTGTACAGAAACCTCATCTCTTTTCAGCTCTGCTTGCTTCAGTGCTTCCTGGTAGATCTCCTTTGCTTGTGCGTATCGTTCTAAAATAACCCAGAGAAAAAGGAATGATAAGAAAATGTAGGTTGTCAGAATGATTCTAAAGAGAAAGCACTAGTGATGAGACAGCTCTCATTATCATCTGCTTGTAAGTGAGGCTAGTGCTGCCTCACAACATGCCCATGTGGCAGGCTGGCTCCAGGTACAGTGCTCCAACTGGGGGAGTACCACAGGGTTCCTAAGTGTGGGCCCTTTCTGATATACCCCAGGCGGATACGTTCTCTCTTACCAACTTTGAGTACACTGTGAGCAACAAGTTAAACTACTTGGGGATATAGCACAACAAGAAAAAAGATAGTATCATTACAAAGTTTCCTCTAGCTTGTGGTTCAGCAGGCTAGTGCAGGACTATAGATGTTAATGGGGTTAAGCACAGGGGTACTTCAAAAATATATCCTTTTTCCATTCTTATGCAGCCAGCCTTTAAATTTAGAAGAATCCTCACTATCCTTGCCCTCCCTAAAACCAGTAACATTCCACTCTAAAGCAAGTCAATCAAGTCTCCATTGCTTCCTACCTCTGTGCATTAGAATCGCAGCTAGGTTACTAAGCAGCATATGTAGCTCAGGATGTTCTATCTGCCTCGCCAGATCAGATGCTTTTTGCACATAAACACAGGCCTCATCAAAGCGGCCCTGTGCATCCAGGGTGGTAGCGAGATCACTCATCAGAACGATGGTCTATACACAAAAGAAAAAAAAAAGAGAGACTTTTTCTTTAAAAAAAACACCTACAGAGATTGTGATTTGAAAACAATATAGTCAATATGATTTCATCTCACAGACAGGTAAAGGACATCAACTTCTAATAAATTATGTGACTTGATCAGCATTTGTTTGTCTGCAACATGATGCAAATCTAGAAACCAGGGAATTAGTCAACCCAACTAACTATGAAATCATGAGCACCAAGTGAACATAAACTACAAAAAGAAGCTATAATGATCCTGTTCCTTAAGGCTCAACAGTCTTGGAAAGCCTTATTGTGTTATAACCTCATTCCTACCGGTGACCTTAAATTTGATCAAGAAAGCACTAATTTCATTAAGATTTCCATTGGGTGTTTAATTTGATAGAAATACAAAAAAATGAAATTCAATCCAATGTTTAATGTTTGGATAGAAAATCTTGCCTGGTATGCTTAAATTCTGTTTTTTTTGTTTTTTGTTTTTAAAGGTAGTCCCTCCCTGTCTCTCCTCCACTCCTTTGACATCTTACCTATGTGGTAAAGGAGACAAGGATCTTCATGGGTAATTTTTTCCTCAAAAGATTCAGTATTTCAAAGTAATACTGTGAACTATGAAGTCCACCAAAGCACCTAGGTACCTAATTAGACATGCCTTTTAGAAAAGCTGCTCTGATGTTTAAACCATGACTCTTGGAAAATGTTTTGGCAGAGTGAAAACTAATAAGTCTCAATCCTTTTGAAACAAGTATTTGGGGGATCCACAGAAGTGGAAGGAAAATAGATGGACTGGAAGGGGTCACAAGATAAAGGACACATCTAGGACTAGCTACTAATTATCTTTTCCTACTGAGTGTGGCGTTTCTCACCCATAAATAAATATTTAAACCTCTATTTTATAATCCTTCTTAATGTCATCATCCCTTACCTGTGGGTGTCTTTCTCCTAGTATTTCTTCAGAAATCTGCAAAGCTTTTTCATACATCCTTTGTGCCTGTGATGGTTGCTTGGAAAACAGAAGGTAGCGTGCATAGGCATCTAAGCACATGCCAAGGAGGAGGTGGGTATTGGCTTTCTCATCCACTAAGGAGAAGAAAACAGTATTGCTGGGGTATGACAAGTACAATAAAGAAAGTGAGGCCTTGACCATTTTTTCATTATTAAAACCCTCAATATTGGAACAGTACAAAATATACTGAATGTTTCATGTAAAAGGTACTCCTAACCTTACACTATTACATAAAGGTGATAATTTAGGTGGATTAATATCCAGTTAAATGACAACCAGACTAGCTAGAATCTTGAATCTTTGTCCCATATAATTTAATGGAAGACACAGTGAAAACTGAGATGAGAAATCTATTCCCTTCAAGTTCAAATAAAAGTCCAACAGGAGAGTAATTTGTAGCAGAAGATTCAGAATACCATACAAATACTGAAATTCCTTTGAGAACATTTAAAGAGAAATGTTTACCATACACCAAAAATATCACAAAACACAATGTGGAATTTCCAATTCAGGAAGTTATACACTCCTAATATACCAACATATATTTTGGGGATTTGTATTATATTTCTAAATCTTTAAAAAAAAAAAAAGCTCTTTTAAAGGGCTAGTTTCATGTCTCTGTTCACTCTGTTCTGGGTTCATGGGACCCCTATTTCTGTTGTTGCTGTATGAAAAATGGTTTGTTCTATATGTGAAAATATACCAGAAAATAAAACCTCAATACTTAGCTTTGGTTTCTTCCATTTCATCAGAAGAAGCCTTTATACATTTAGCCTGAGATATAACTTTGTGACAAAAAACAAAACTGCTCTTTTACATTTTACAATCAGAAAATTCATTCCTTACCTATAATTTAAAAGTACAAGACGGAAGTGACGTAAGCCTAGTAAACAATTATTACTCTGATCTGGCCAGTAATGGAAACTAATTAAAATGGATAACTGTAAAGCTATTCTTTTAGAAAGAATAATTAGTGAAGGTAAAATTTTAAGCTGTTTTTCATTAAGTATTTAAAAAAGTTTTTTTTTTAATTCATGGCACTTTAACCATAAAAAAAGGCTGCTTTGGAAAAATATACTTATCTAAAAATAGGGCT
Source organism: Uropsilus gracilis (assembly GCA_004024945.1). Taxonomy (NCBI): domain Eukaryota; kingdom Metazoa; phylum Chordata; class Mammalia; order Eulipotyphla; family Talpidae; genus Uropsilus; species Uropsilus gracilis. Next base: position 101,711 of record PVHY01001221.1, read on the forward strand.
ATAGGAGAAATAAATACAACTAAGAGAAAATGTCATAAGAACCAATAAAAGAGTCCCTTTGGTAACATTTAAAATAGTACTTAAAAAATGCTAATATAAAAATTGTTAGAAATTATACAAATATCAATCAGGTAGCCCCAAAACAACTGAAAAATAAATTATGTTTCTACAAAGCTTATACAGGATTGTATGAATCTGAGAGAAGGGGCTGATGTAGCTCTTCAAATTTTAATTATAAATTCTTTATCAAATATTTCTAATCTGAGGAAAAGATTATCTAAAATTAGTACATGCAACAAACAAGATTCATTACAGAAAGTTTTACTCCACATATTAACAAACAATGTTGAAATGCACGAGGTATAAGCCAAACAGCATTTAATCCACAAATATGATAATAGCTCAGTATATCCTACTGATATACTGATATACCTTGCATAAAGGTAGACCAAAAAGGAATTTGATAAAGTCTTGGGACAATTTTACATTTATAAAAACAGAAAAAGGGATGTTCCATTTATAAGAAAAAACATCAATGTAGGGAGTTTTTGAGTAGACATCTAGCTATCCCATGAGTCCCCCACTAAAAATCTCCCCCTCCCCCCCAACACCAAATACTCTAGGAAACTCTACAACTAGTTTTTCCTAGTTTTCAGACTAAAAATATTTGCCACCATTGTTGCAGGAACAACCTAGAACTTTCTACTAAGCTGTATCTCTCACTAGCCAAGCATTAACCCCACTAGCACTTAGTGAGATGAGGTAGAAGGAGTAAAGCAGAATCTGAACTAAAGCTTCTGGTTCTAGTAATATGATCAGGAAAGCTTTCTGCTTCAAACCTTGTAACAAATATCCTTTCACATGCACAGCTGAGCTCCTAAGAAGACATTCTAAGGGTCATATATTAGAAGTAACCTAAAACCCAAAGTGGAGAAGTATGTGAGTTGACACAGCAAAAGCCCAACATCTTTAGATTGATTTTGTGGGGTAGTGTCTCTGCAATCCAGAATTAAAGCCTTGACTTATGCAGAAACAGAATTAGACCTGGACCTTAAAAACAAGAGTGTTTGTCCTGGTTATAGGAATCAGCAGACAATGAAAAAGGAAACCTTGTATTCAAGAACTTTAGCTGAGTAACAATAAAAACTAAGCAGGTTTGAAGTTCCTATATGTATGTCAAGTATGCTCCACCTCAGAGCCTTCATGCAGTTTCACCTTTGTAATTTTCTTCCCTCAGAGACTGTCACTTGTCTTATTCTCTTCCACTCTATGGGTTTCTTAAGTGGGCTTTTCCTGAGCCCTCTATGAAATGGCATATAGCCCCAATATATTCCCCTGAATACATCCCCACATCACAATCACCTCTGCACACAATAGTTTATTGGACTGTATTAACTATTTTCCCTCCACTAGAAATTTAGCTGCATAAAGCTACAACTTTAACTTACAGCTGTTATCTTAGCATCTAGTACTGTGTCTGGCATATAACGGGCATTTAATAAGCATTTCTTCACTAAAGAGTTGAATGAACAAATAATTAAAAACATACAGGTATCAAACTATGGTAAAGATATAATGAAACTAAAAATTATAGAATTAAAACTCAGCAGCACCCCACACATCTATGAAAACTTAACATAGTAAGGTTATTACAAATTAGTAAGAAAAGGACAAATGAAAGCTCTAAGCAACTGTCTTTGAGGAAGAAATTATATTGATAAGTCACACCATATTGAAAACAAATGCTAGTAAACTGACGACTAGATGTTAAAAAGCCAAACATCTAGAAGAGAGTATTTTTCTGTCCTCACAAGAATGGAGAATTTTACTAAACAAAAAGCACAAACTATAACAAAGTACCAAAAAGTTTCCTTATGTTTACATTTTGATCTGTCAAATCTCTGTTCTAAAGTGAAAGATTGTAACCCTCAAAACTTAGGATGCTCAAATACATAATGAACTCTTAAAAATCATTCAGAAAAAGAAAACCCTCAAAAATAGAAGCAAAGAATAACCAATTTTCAAAGCAGGAAATCTGAATGTCCAATAGTTCATAAAAAGATGTCCGATTTCATTAGTAATCAGAGAAAAACACAAATACAAACAGTGAAACACCACTTCATACCCACTGGGTCTTCAAAGAGTTGAAGTCTAACAAAAGCAAAGATACCGAGCAACAAAAACACTAATACATTGCTAGAGAAAAATGTAAACTGTTAAAACCATGCTGAATGCAATCTGGTAATATCTACTATATGCTGCACCCTAGCAATTTCACTCTTAAGTACTAACCAAGGAGATAAGTTGTGTATCTTTATACAAGACAGAGATCCAAGAATATTCAATGAGTAATTTTTCCCATAGTAAAAGAACTTTGCTGTTCAGCAGGGGAACCATGTTATTATCACACAAATCTAATAGTAAAAACTGGAAATAACTGCAAGTCCAGATAATCAGAACTTCCTCAGGCTCACTTGAGTATATTAGCACAATGAGGGATTCCAGTGGGATTGAAAATGACCAGGCTAGTGATAGGTACAGAGTACCTGGACTGACAATCTGGAATGCTGTATCAGTTCTTATAAGGATAGAAAAGAAGCTTCACCCCTCACTGTCCTCTGCCCCATTCCACTTCTCACCCCAGTGGATTACTAAGAGGAAGTTACCCCTTCTGGACAGATGCAACCTAGCAATATATGATCTGACAAGCAAAAAGAGCCTTTGTACTATGAAAACTGATGCTTTTAGTATCAACAAGAACAAATCTCACCATGTGGGAGGACAAAATTGCAGAAACAACTGTGTAATATGCCATTCCTAGAAGGGTTAAAAACATTCCTATTTATTGTTTATATATACAAAGTTTAAATTCACAAAAACAGTTTTGAAGTACATATGGTAAAATAATTAGCTCTGACCAAGCTAAAGGCAACGTATTCAGGCATTTTCTAGAGTCATTACACTTAAGTTTTCCTGAAACCTTAAAAAAACAAAAAACTCAGAAGGAAAAAGCACAGTACTGTCTTCTGAAAATAAGCAATATGGACTATTGTATTGGAGAAATTCCTCAAATATATACAACTGAGGGGGGGGGAAATTATAGGTAAATATGAAGGGCAGAGAAGAAAGTGGCCAACACTCAGGTAGATGTCATTGCTGAATGAAAGATCAGAGCAGAATGAACATAAACAATCAAAAGATACACTATAGAAGCTCCAAAGAACTGAATCTTAATGGAAGTTCACCACAGGTTGGGTAAAATCCAAAGACTAATCCCCTAACTGCTGATAAAACTTGATACCTATAAAGCAACCAGATGAGAAAATAGGTTATCTACAAAAGAAGACAAAAGAGTTGGTTTCAGTATGTTCTGCAATAAATTCTGAGGTATAAAATTCCAGATCAGAGAGAAAAAGGTAAGAAAGCTACAAGAATGCTAACCTGTATGCATCTCATCTTACTGAAGAAACTGAAAACAAACGCTTTTCTCCAAAAGCACTTTGGAAAAATGTGTAGGTTACCCCTAATAAAATTTAGAGAACCATATGTATGTTTTCTCACCATAATATAGAGATCAATGAGGAAAAAACTCCAAAGATTGAAAAAAAGTGACAAAAAATGGAAAACCATTTTTTAAATGCAAATTTAAACCAAAAATATTTAATACTTTTTAAAACAGGTTTTGATTTGTCACAAGATAATGGCACTCAGATTAGGTGTTTTAAAAAACCCAATACAGCCTTCCACAAAAACCATGCTGAAAGTAAAATGACTCAAAATGCTTGGATAAGATACAGTACAAAATGTAATACTAAGATAAATGACGTACCTTAGGACAAAATCAATCTACACTGATAATAGTGAAAAAGCTGGCATGTGAACTTAGGCTCTACACTCCAATTAGGAAGTCAAATAATTCATCTTTCAAAAAAAATTGTATGTATTTTTTTAAAATGCAAAAATGAACAAAACTTACAGTTAAAGGAAAGGAGAATGAAAAGGATCAAGTTAAGAGAGAAAATCCATAAAAAGTGGGAACATGATTTCAGATGCAGAAGAGGATACTATCTATTATGCTTTAAAGTAATTTCATAATAAAATTTCTTCCAGGACAATGTCTCCATAATTCTTTCACCTATGTACATTCACCCAACAGTCGTTAACTTGGTGTGCTTGACACTGTCCTAGATCCTCAAATTAATTGGAAGTTAAATGATTAAGGAAGGGAAAAAAAGGGCTGCCAGAGAATCAGCTATCAAGGTGACAAAGATCCAGTCCATATGACTTCAGAGATTCTACAACTTTACAATGACAAGATCTACCATGTAATACCCATAACTATTCCAGAACAGGAAATATAGAACACATCCAATTTATCACATAACACAGTCTTGTAATGACAAGCACAAGAAATAAACTATGAATTGCACATAAAATAAATGCAAAGTTCTAAAAAAAAATTATTATCCAACAATATAAATAAGCAACAAAACCGTTACCACAGGTATGAGGAGGAAAAAAAATTATAAAAAAGTCATACTATGTTCCCTTTAAAGTTCCTTTAAGGAACATAGAATGTTCCTTTTCAATATTGCAAAGTAACTTCTAAGTTACTCGTAACTACTTTTGCCAGCAGATCATCTGTGTTTGCCCCAGTATCCACTCCTTTCTCAAATGATTCAAGCAAAGGGGATTCATCCTCTATTAGGAGTGAATCCTGGTAAGTTTTAGCCAATCATGGTAATTCCATTTCTCTTGCAAGGACTGGGTTAGAAATGGCATATAACCCAACTTCAGTCAATGAAAGTAAGGATAAATCTGCTTAAGGGCTTCTAGGAAAGATTACCTTGATCCTAACAAAAACATCCTCTCCTTTTCCTCTGGACCTTGCCATTACTGGATGAGATTCCTGGGAACCAGTGTAGCCACTTGACAACAATAGGAACAACAATGCACTAATAAGAAAGACAATGCACTGATAGGGACACTGAGGAGGGATAGAAAGAATCTTATTCAGGATCTCAAAGAGCAACTTAACTAACTCAACAACCTGTCCTCTTTTCCTGAACTGCCAATTATGTGAGATAATAAATGCCCTTACAATTTAATTTGGTTGAAACTTCCTGCACTCTTCAATCAAATGCCAATTTATTCATATGACAGAGATAAAATGTGGGAGATGATAGAGATAAAAGATGGGTGACAGAAAACAGGAGAGTGGTAAGTGACTAAGTACACAAATGAAGACTGATTGCCTCCAAACTGGCATGTTTGTCAGTGAGAAACAAGTGATTTTTTTCACTCGAACCCCAGAAAAGCTTAGAAAATGAAGAAACCATGTATTAGGGTTAAGAGAAGAATTTTTCATATACATAAAAAACAAGCAAAACTCTAAACTTCAAAAGAAACAAAGGATATACGTGAAAGAAAATATAATTATCTAATCATAACATAATAAAAAATTGCACTTTATCTTCATTTTTAAGTCAACATATTCTGAAAATAACAAATCAAGAAATAATTATAGAAATATAGTGGAGAATACTAGAGGAAATTTGAAATGTCTAACTTTTAAGAAGTGGAACAAGGAATTGTCAATTTTAAATTCTTACAATATTCTTTAACATTTTATGGTATGTAATGTTAGAAAGTAATTTTTAAAAGAAAAACTTGAAAATGATAAAATATTTAGATGAGAACAAGTAAAACATAAATTCTTTATATGTCAACCAACCAGAGATAACCCTGTCTATATTTTGGTATCTTTCAATCCTTGATTTATATCTATATTTACGTATTTTAGAAAATTAGGATCTTCCCAGTGATACTATCTTATAACTGTATTTTCATTTAAATTTCTTAAGGGAATTTCATCAGTAATTACATATATAAAGAACAAAATGAGTAACTTAGACCAAATTTTTATGTACTCTGAAGGAATACCTTGAGATAGATTTAGTCATACTAATAAAAGGCACTAGAATTTAATAATGGATTTGTTTCATTCAAAACTAGGTATTTTTCACCTAGAGAAAATAAGATTAAGGATAATGTAACTTTTTATTAGATTAGTTGTAAAATGTAAAAATGTTTACAGTAGATATATTAATTATCTATATTATAGATACAAAATACAATCGCTATAATTTTCTCTCTCCAACAAGAATTCAATTGGGGAAAAATTTCACAATGTATTATTAAATGAAGAATAAACAAACAAAAACAGGTTTTAGAGTAGTATAGACCTATGACAATTTGTTTTTCAAAATGTAATAGTATGGGGCAAAACAAGCCTGGGAAGACATGTACTAAAAAAAAAAAAAAAATCAGTTTTTCTCAGTACTACAAACATATTTTGTTCTTAATACCTTTCTAAATTTTCTTCAATACACTGGTATTTTTGGAGTCAGGAAACACAGCTTAATAGTTTTAAGAAACTGCTTACAGTCAATACTTAAAAATGAAAGACAGCAAGAGTGAAGAAAGTTCAAGTGGCTTATTGACAGTGAAACTTTTTACATCTTTTGTGAATTTTATCAAAACACCTCCACATGCACTGAATGTTATTAACTTGTTGGTCTTTACTGGCTCTTTAGTTCTACAATTACTGGGCCTCTTTTATGTGTCAGACACTGATCTTTGTACCAAATATTTAGTAGTGAACAAAACAAAACAAATGAATTCCTTCCTCAATGGAAAAGACATATATTAAAAATTCTTTACCAAAAGTATAGTTTTCATGGGAATATACATATAGGTATATGACATATACACATATCTCTACCTTCAAGTATAATAAAAATAAGGGTAAAAATTAAGAGAGATACTAATGGGAATAGATGATTGTTTTAGTCAGGATAAACCTCCCCAAGGAAGTGATATTTTAGCAGAGTACTGGGTGAAGAGAAAAGGGAAGAGGTAACGCTGTATTATAAGCATCCATCTAGCTCTTGGCTCTTAAGAGTTAGTGAATGAATGTCAAATCTGAAAATTTCCAAAACTTCAGATCATATTAAGAACTCTAATGGTATAGAGTTAAGCTTGCTGCCCATTTCAGTCTATTCCCAGCAGACAATGAGTGTGCAAAACATGAGCTTTGTCTTTCTTAAATTGCTGTATTTGGGGAAATAATTACTAGCATTTTGATTGTTAGCCAAATCAAAAGATAAAAACACCTTATTTTTCTGTTCTTTAATTTTCCAGGAAGTAAATAATTAACAGGTAAATTATGAACCTGTTACCAAGAGGCTTTTAAAAATGGTCATTTAAACAAAACATCTTATTCTAAACCCTTTCCTGAGATCTTAGAAAGTCATTTAACTTGCAAAGTGCATATCTTTTCCTTCCACAAATCAGATAACTCTCTTAATAACAGTGAAATACTGAAGTTCTTTGCAACAAAAATTCATTGTCAGAGAAGAGTCAGTCTTCCTTACCTGACAAAATATCTTCGGTTAACTGTTTTTCTCTTTCAATTTTTTCCTCAAGAGTTGAAATGCAAAATTCATAGCCAGCAAGAGCAAATTCTTGTCTGTAAGGCAAAGATCAGCAATCAGTTGTTCACCTTCTGACAAACTGCTTCTTTATCCTCATTTTCCTAATTTGAGAATTACCAAAAGGTAGTGCTAAATGAGAAGAGGGAATTTTATTTAGTCTCTAAGGGATGTTAATTTGTCATTTTTCAAAAAGAAATTTTCTTAATCATCTGTTTAAAAAGCTGGTAATGTTGCTGTAGTTCAGTAATAGTTTCAGTAATAGTAATACTCAATAATAGTAATAGTTTAAGTAGTTGACAAAACTATCAGTTTTTATCATCCTTCCAGTAACAAAGTCTTGTTTCCAATTATGAAAATCTCAATCTATCTAATACCAGTATGAACCAAGGTTAAGGGCCTATTAAACCCTATGCTAAGGATTCCAACTATTAACATAATAGTGTCTGGAAAGGTCAGTTTAATACTTCTTCTAAGCTATAGCTCTTGGATGAAAAAAAAATTTTTTTAGTAGAAATGGACTTCTAGCTATGGCACTGGAAGGCATTTAGCCCAGCCATAACCAGGACCCTGAATCACCTGGAAAGGACAGCCAAGCAGGCAGACTGACTCTGGACAAAGTTATGGAAACTATTGGTTTCTATGAAGAGAAGCATGGAATGTAAGAGAAAGCCTTCTCTATGCAGAAACTCAGCTTTGAATTTTGCTTTACCATTTTGATTCTAGTCATAGTTTGTATTTTCGTCTTTTTCCCTTTAAAACAGAGGTAGTACTACAAACTTCATCTCTGCTCATCTAGTTCTCCTTTGAGGAAGATCAGATGACCTCATTCATTGTCTCACTGTTGTTAGAAGAAAAGAAGCTTCCCCCTTTCTATTCCCAGACCCAAACTTTGGCAGGAAGGCTCCTACCACCCAGGACCTGGTCATACTGTTTCTGGTCTTATGCTTCTCTTAAAAGACAAAATGGAAAAACAAAAAGCTTTCGAGGTGAGAAGAGAGTAACTTACAGGCTAATTATTAGTAGTTACTATACAAGCTTTCACCTCTACAAAACAATGAATGTCTTACTTGCCAGTTTTTGTTAAGTTTGGTTCTTCGTACCTTAATTTATAGGATATAGTTTATATCCTATCAACATCTAACCATTTTTTTACTCTTCCCAAGGAGAACGATCAAAGCTGCAATGTTCCCCAGCACAAGCCAATTTTAAAGCCCCTCAGAGGTATTAGCCCATCTAGTGACCAACTAAAATGCAGGAAGTCTAAGTAGGTGCTGCTGAGAATGAAGTGTTGCTGACTAGGGCAAAGGGACCTGCTAGGTCCCCTGTTCTCAGTGGGTACTCCTCACACAGCACTAGGCTTGATGTCATTCCATGCTGCTGGGACTCAACTTCTGCAACATCCGAAACCCTAAAAATTAGCATTAGTACATAAATCAAGAGCTGTTCTCTGCTTACATCCTGTATGTTTCTTCTCTGAACTCCACCTAGACAGATAGACAGGTACCAAGCCTACTCAGTGTTCCTGACCTTTGGTACACATGCAAATTATTTTCTAAAGTGTCCCTGTGTAGCGGCAGGTTTTTCTTTTTTGGAATTTAGACTCTTCTAATATTTCTAAATTAACATTGATGTCCAGTCCTAATTATCCAAAGATCTCTTTTCTACCCCTAGATATTTCCCTGACTTATAACCTAGTTACCTGATTATCTCCGTTTGCTTTAAAAATCTTGCCCACTGACATGGACACAGTCCCATAGCAACTATCCCTATTTTTATACCTGACTTCCTAGTTTGTTGATACCTGTATCAACAAAATGGTGGTTTCTTCAAAGTATATTATCCCCAGCAGTGTTTACATGGTTGTTTTATCTTCGGAGAAGAGCTAAACTAAAGTTCTGACCATAACTTCCCCTCTCAACCAACAGAAAACTTGATTAGATTTGTCACAGAGAAATCAGAGTCTGAGACCCCTGAGCCCCTTTTAGGTAGCTAATGGAAACAGCAGGAGCAAAACATGAGAAACCTAAAGATTTAAAACACGAGGGATAGACCGCTTTTGAGTGTGACACCAAAATTTTTGGAGACCCACATGATTAATATGCAAAAGAAGATTATTTGACATCTGGAGGTCAAAGTTCTACAGCCCTAATCTCTAGCTGTTGCCACACCTAGATTCTGACTATACTTACCTATTCTGAGCAGCATAGATACTAGCCAGCTTTAGAGAGATTTCAATTATGGCATTGTCTTCCTGTTAGGAAAAAGAAAAAAGGAGGGAAATTGATAACAAGTAAAAATTTTCTCATGGAATAGTTTAGATCAACTCAGATTTACTTTGGCCTAAGCACCAAAATATTTATCCTTTTGGAGGAATCTGGCAACTCTGGAATTTCTCAGCCCCATGCTTTTGCATGAAGAAAAGTCAGATTGAAGGGACGGGGAGATATTTTACCTTTTCTCGTCAACATATATGTTGGGGGCTGGGTAGAGTTTTCAGGAAACAAGACTATTGTGAAAACTGCTTCAGTTAGGGCCCAGTCCTAGGCAAATACTTACCTGTTGCATACCACCTCCAAGCAGGTAACTCATTGTTGCTTTAAAAAGTTTTTCTGCCTAAAAGCATAAGGAAAAAGTTTTTTCTTTTACTCTGGTCCCACTATCTATGTAATCCTGGATTCTAAGTACTGATATGTCATTTCTTACAAAATACAACACACACAAAGAAGAGTAAAAGTATCTTTGTGATAGGAAAACAGACGAAAGCAACAGGATACCACACCATCTTAAAATCTACTCTGTGTGAGTTGAAGCCAACTTTAGAAATTAACTTCTGATCCAAACCCAATATGGCACAGAATGTAAGCTGTTCCCCTCTATTCTCCCTCCTCTCCTTTTCGTTACACAATCTCCTCCATTTTCAACAGGTCAGCCTCCTTTGCAGCTAGATGTAGTCACATGATGAAATTCTGATGAAGAGATTGCAGGAGGGACTGTGATAAAAATCTTAAGTCATAGTTTATAAGAAAATTGATTGCCCTTCATCCTCTTTTTCCTCCTCCCCTTAAGTTGGAGACAAGCCTGCTCACCTATGCAGATAAGACCATTATCTTAGAAGTAACTTAGGCTTCTAGATCACTTCACGGAGCAGAAGTATTCCTTCTGCACTTAAGTGTTTCACTATGTTTGGACAAATTCATTAAAAAGAAATACACTTCTTTCCAGTTTGAGTCACTATTTCTGGGTGTCTTTGTTACAGCAGTTTAGTCTGTAACCTTATTATACAGTTTCCTTGACACTAGTGCTTCATATATTTAAGAATATAAAAATGATTTACTTACATTTTCAAGCTGACCCCGTATAAATGCTAAGTTGGCCATCTGAAATCAAATTACAGATTGTTTTTCAATTTAGAGCACCATGTTTCTATTATTTCAAAACCTTTAAACCATAACTTCCCTTTCCCCCTTAATGAAAAGAAAACAGTTTAGAAAGAAAAGTATGTTACTAATTGATGTGCTAGAAACAAAGGATAGCAGAGTATATACTTGCATGTACTTTGTTGATAACGAACCAAATCTCTATCTAGTCACTACTGAACAAAGGTTAATGATATTTGTTCCTTTTTGGTCTAAGATTGAGGCTTCATATAAATGATCCCTAAGAGTAATAAAGATGAAAACCAAAACAAAACTTAGAAAAACAGAACAGTAGAGCTTTAGTACATTCTGAAGTTCAGGAATATAAATGAGAAGAGCTAAGAATTCTTCTTTCACATCCACCCACCATTATCAGTGACTCAGACTGGTTAGAAGAGTTACCAAATCGTAAGTGTAAGTGATGGCCTTCTTGTTATCACTCTGATAGGCAAGACGAAGAGCGTCATGCAAAATAAGCTCAGCCTCTTCAGGCTCATCTTTCATGATGCTCAACTGAAAAGAGAAAACATAGAAAATGATATGTAAAGAAAACTGATACATAGGCTACAAAAGAAAAGTGGAGGTTGGTTTTACATACTGATACAAGGAAGGAAGTTATACATTTACCAAATATTTACTGATAACTACTATGCACCAGGCACTATGTATATAGTGGTAATAAAGGCAAGCAAGCCTCCATTGCAGGAATTTGAAGCTATATGAGAAAGTTTTAACCAACAGATGCAGGCAGAAGGAACATTAGCAGTTTTTACGTCCAATTTTATAGAAGTTGCTTGCCCTCTACCCTTTTTCCTCTTCTCCTGTAAGCTAGAAGTGGACTTGCAGGACAAATCAGCTTAACTACAACCAATGGTAAGAGCTATGAGGAAAAAAATCAATGGAACAATAAGGGCTCTCCTCTTAATGGGAGTGAAAGACGTCTGAGAAACTGAGGTAGGAAGAATGAGTCAACAATTAAGGAATGGTGTAAGAGAATGACCCAAACAGAGGATAGGGAGTGAGCAAAGGTCCAAAAGGCTGAAGAAGAGAATAATTATTTAGAAAAAATAAAGGAAATGTGTGAAGGGAGGATAGTGAGCCAAAGGTATATTGTTAAATGAGTGGTTCTGGTAGGTTAGTTTACATCATGTACTTGACATTCATCAAATGTATACTGAAGTCCTATTATGCACCAGACAATATGTCTATAGTGGTCATAGAGACAGGCAAGCCTCTGTTTACGTCATATAGCAGCAAGTTCAAGTTGATCATAAATGCAGTGGGAAGTCATTCAAAGTTTGCTTTGAATGCTCTGACATGCTCTGATTTATATTATATATATATAATATATAATATATATATATTAAAAAAATCACTCTGCTGCTGCATGAGAATTGGAGGGAGGGAAGGTAATAGGCCAGGAAAGACTTAGACAGTATGTGGCAGTGTGACTACAGTGATAGATAGCAGGAGACAGAAAAAGAATAGATTTGAGAAATATTTTAGATTTGGTGGCAAAAGGACTTCATGATGGACTGTTAAGTATAGTGGGAAACAGTGGTAAGGTGCCACAAGTTTTATGTAATGACTATAAGGTTTCCAGGCCAAAAAACTGAGCAGTAAAGATGACAAAGATATACATTAGAAGGCATTTAAGACCAAAAGTTTAGGTCTGGGGGTTGTACACCTGAAATTAATATAAATGGCTGATGTGAAACAACTTCAAAAGAAACAAAGACATACCAGGAGGAGACAGTACACAGTATGGGGCTCACAGCCAACAACATAGCACTGCTAATTTCAAAACCAGCTTAGAGAGCAAATAGACTCAACTGCAGTGATCACTGCATTTCATACAAACAGCAAATTACCCTGTACACCTGAAACTAGCATGATGGACATAAAAGTCCATTAAGCAAAGAACTGGGGTGTGTGAGTCTGAGAGAGAGCTGGGGCTCTCTCTCAAAGTGAAGCTTAGTGGTCTTAAATACAAGAATATAACTTTAGTCGCTGACAAAAGCGTTGAGGCAGTAGTTAGGCCAATGGAAGAGATGAGATAACCTGGAGAGAAAAAGAGAAAATGATGGGGAGGAAGGTAAAGAGAAAAATATTTAGAAGACGATCACCAGTAACAACACTAAATAACAACATCTACATGATGCTGCATGCGTGCAAAATTGTTTATGCCAGTGATTTCTGCATTTCTGATTAATTCACTTATAAAAAATAACTATAAAGCATATCCGCTAATTTTGTCAGGATGACAGAGAGATGCTTGTGATGCCATCTTCATCTGCACTCCAGACTGCAGCGGTTTTACTGCAGGCTTGCGTCTGACAAGCTTGGATGGATTCCAACCCCCCTCTCCTTCCAATGACCGTCTAATTCTGGGCAATTTTACCCCGGAGCCTCCGATCTAATTTCCAGTAAATGGAAGAGTTTGGCGCACGAGCCTCACCTTGGCTCGTTTCAGCAGCTGGATGATCTCGGCCTCGGTCTCGTCCGCCGCGTCCTCAGCGGCGGCCCCGCCCGCTCCCGGCCGCTCCTCCTCTTCTGCCGCAGCGGGCCTCGAGAACCAGGCAAGCGCTGCGGGAAGGGGCTCTGTGGTCATCCGGCCCGGTCCGCGCCCCTGGCCCCGCCCGGCCGGCCCCGCCCGGCCCGCGCCCCTCACCTGCCAGCAGCGGCAGCAGGCCCGGGCGCCGGACGCGCGGCGCGACTCGAGCCGGCGGCACCTCCACCCCCGGTGCCCGGCCTCCTGCCGGCCCCGGGAGCGGGCGCGCAGAGCAGGTCTGGCACCGCCGTCCGGCGGCCCGCAAGAGGCCACGGCCCAGGGTCACGCTCAGGAGCCGGTACATGCTCCGGCGGCGTCCTCCGCGCACTGCAGGCCCGGTGGGGTCCCAGGACGCCACGCCCCCGGAGCGGAGCGCGCGCCGGATTGGTCGGGATTGACGTAGGCGTTGGCCTCTCCGTCGCCACCCGGATGCGCGCCGGCGCGCGCGCGCGTGCGTCACCGGGCTTCGCGCCGCCCCCCGGCTGGCGGCGGCAAGTCTCCGCGGGTCTGCGGCGGGGTCCCAGCGTCCGCTCCTCCCGGGGAGGCCGCGAGCTGTGAGCCGTCATGGCCGTCGCCTCGTCGGCCGTCACGTTGCCGACGGTCGTGGAGGAGCTCCTGAGCGAGATGGCGGCGGCGGTGCAGGAGAGCGCTCGAAGTACGGGCCAGCGGGGGCTTGGCTTCCTCGCGGCGGCTGCCCCGCCCGGCCGGGGGCCGAGAAGTGGTGGTGTCTGGGGCCTGCGGGCGCTGACTTCGGGACCCTACCCCCGCGTTCCGTGCGCGGGTCTGTCCTCGCTCTTTCCCCGCGTGGTTCCATCACCAAACCTGCGCTTCGTAAGAGAAAGACACGCTAGGTTTGTTTAGAAACGCGCCCTCGGTCAGTGAGCGAGCTGGCCAGTGGGGACGCAAAGTGAGGACTCCAGAGGAGGGTCCCCAGCCAGGAGGGTGAAAGGGACGGGACTTACAGGTGAATTTTCGACGCATTCATCTCGCTGTAGTCTTTTCCTCAAAATCCGTATTAATTTTAAAATTATCCCTCGCATACACTTTTGCTCATCCAATCTATTAGGACCAGAGAACTTGGAGAGCGATGACGAATGCATCTGGATGTAGTGAAAGTATCTTTTTTGCTCCGACCAGCAGGGGATGCTCTGTGACTGTGCTGACCAGTCACTGAGCTGCTCTCAAGATAGGCTGATAAGCCTGGTATTAAGATAATTGTAAATCAAAGTACATCGACTAATTTAGACCCATTCAACCAATGTAAAAACGGCCATTAATAAATATCAGCACAGGCCTCAGAATTGCCACCGTTTTAGTCACTTAAATGGCTTTTCCTTTAAAGGGACAGCATTTCAAAAGTTTCTCTTGTGTACTGTTTTTAAAGGACTGAGATAGTATAAGCCACTTTTTGATTTCTCATTTTTGTCAAAACTAACCCCGACATATATATATATATATATATATATATATATATATATATATATATATATATATATATATGTTAAAATTAGGTCTGTTTGATACTCAAGTAAGTTCTGATCTCTGAAAGAACGGAGAAAAGGACAACCTGCCATGGTCTCAAACAGTGATTGCCAGAAGTGGGATCTGTATTCCCGTGGAGTAATTCAGAGTCTTGAAGGAGGACCAATCAGTGTTTGATGCTCATGACTCAGACACTGGGATCAGTGCCATTGACTTTGTGTTTCTTTTCGGCAATACAGTTTTTTATTTCAAAGTCTTTGTTCTAGATGGCTGTACATTCTTCATAGGTCAAGATTCTGAGTTTATACTTCTATGATAATATAAAAAGTCACACTTGAGCCATGTAGGAAGCTATGATTTTCCTTTTCTGCTTAACTTTTTGCTTTCCCTAGAGTTATAACTGTTAGTTTTGTTTGCATGTTTCATTTTTTATGTATTCATCCCTAATTCAACTCTTCATAGTATTCTATGAAGTCCTCAGACTCTTCATAGTATTCTAAGTCTCTACTCAAGATTTTCAGATGAATGAAAGTTGTATCAGTTTCATTTTCCTGAAGAAATCTCCCCTACAACCTTTTGACTTGGGATTGAAAGGATACAATGTCCTTTCACTGTTATAATCCTGGGAGTTCCCTTTATCTATGTTGAGCCTTACATTTAGTATATTCTACAACTTTCTTTTCCTATGTTTACTACCTGCTTTTATAGGGCACATATTCTGCTACCCGAAAAAGAATGCATGCTGTGAACTTTTTGAGGTTTTACATGTCTGAAAAAGTTTCTTCTACCCTCACATTTAATTGAGAGTTTGACTAGGTATTGAATTATATGTTGGTAGTAAATTTTCTTCAGACTTCTCAAAGTATTGTTTTACTACATTCTGGCTTCTAGTGTTGCTTCGGCTGTTTGTATGTGACCTATACTGGAAATTTGAATGATCTTTATAAAAACAGTATTCTGGTGTTTGTTTTTCTGTTTTTCATTTCATTTCATAGTGTTGTATGGGTACTACATGTCTTCAGGGTAGAAATTCATGTCCTAGTAAAGGAAATTTTGAATTATTTGATAGGTATGTTTGCGCCTGTACTCATTTCTTTCTGATATTCCTTGTATTTTATCAGTTTAATATCTTAAGTAGTTCCTGTGACTGACTTACCTTTTCTCCTATATTTCTTCTTTTTTTAACATTCTCTACTTTGGGGAACTTGCTTCAACTGTATCTTCCAGAATTTCTATTGAAGTTCTCATTTCTGCAGTTTTTACTTTCCAGCTTTTTTTCTTGAAGATTCGTTATGATGATTTATTCCTGTTTATGGGTACATTGACATATTTCTTGATATTAATAATGTTTGAAATTTTGTCTTTGTAGTTTTTCTTAACTAGCTTTCTTTCATTCTTTCCATTGTTGTCTGGTCATAGTTAAGAGTGGAAGATTTTAAAAGTTTTTCTGAGGTTTGTGTTTGATGGGGGAGCTTTTGGCCTATAAATTCCACTGTGGTTAATCTCCCTAGACCTTTCAGTTGGGAAAATCTTCTGTTATTCTTGGGCTCGTGGAATTCCCTAGGGAAAACTTCTGTCTCTTGCTTTGAGAGAGAAGGCCTGATTACTTGTGTTGTGGGAGCCATATTGAGGAAAAGAAAAGAAGTTTTCCTGCTTTCAATTACCTTTGCATACTATTTCCCCCCAGTTCAGGTAGCCTATGGTTTCCTATCCAGATGATAAACCTATTTTTCCAAAGTGAGGGAGTCACCTAAAACTACGGATGTGAATAGGGGTCCCACTGCTTTTTAAAATTATTTTCCAAGAGTTTTATTTTAGTCTTCCTGTTTCATCCCCACCTCTAGAGCTGTCTGGTACAACCAGTTTCTCATGGGGCTCTGACATGTATATCACATTGCTCCTTGCTCTCCCCACTGCTAGCTTAGGGTTTAGTTTTCTCAAGTCTTTCACGTTATTTCCAACTCATTTTAGCTGTTGTTTCTATCCTGCTCACCCTTGGGAATTGATGCTTAAAGAAAAAAAATCTTTTTTTTTTTTTTAACTCCCCCTTTGTTGTTTAGTAGAGTATTGGAAGGAATAATATTAAACTCATAGGTTCAATTCACCACCATACACAAAAGTCTTTTCGGATTTTTATGTCTATGGCCACTGGTTTAGTATGATTAACATTCTCTCCATTACTGTTTTACAGTTCCTGATGAGCATCTATTATCGTAAGTAAATATTCTGTTGCATTAGATTTTTTTACCATTGAAGTGCTTTAAGAAGTCCTTTCAACATCAACTCTTCTTTTTATCTTTTTAATTAATTAATTAACTTTATATCATTGTCTACCCCAGGGTTCTCCCACCACGTTGTCACCTGTGAACTATCATCTAAATTTTTTGTGCCCATCCCATTCCAATTCTACCCCGTACTTTGCTCTATACTTCAGTTCTTCTGACAGTTTTAAATTTTCTTGTCCATTTGTTTGTTTGTTTTCCATATATCCCTCATATAAGTGAGACCATCCAGTGTTTCTCTTTTTCTCTCTGCCTTATTTCTGTTAGCATGATTCTTCCTCACTTCATGCATGTTGCTGGTGAATGACATAAGTTTATCTTTTTTGATTGATAAATAATATTCTATTGTGTGCATACACCACAGCTTTCTAATTCATTCATCTATTTTGGGGCATTTGGGTTATTTGTATATCCTGGGTTTTGTAGACAGTACTGCAGTAAACATCTGAGTACAGGTGTCCTTTTGAATTAGTGTTTTTGTAACTTTTGGGTAGATTCCTAGAAGTGGGATTGCTGGATTGAATGGTAGCTCCATTTTCAGTAGCATAAGGGTCCTCCCCATAGCTTTCCATAGTGGCTGGATCAGTTTGCATTCCTACCAGCAGTGTAAGAGTGTTCCTTCTCTCCACATCCACTTGTTGTTGCCCGTTTAACTCTTCATTTTGAAAAATAGTTTTACTAAACTAGGAACAATGGTATGATTGTTAAAAATCTGTCTCAAGTGAATAATAGCCCACACCATATTTAACTATATAAGGCTATTGTAGTATGTTTAACATCATTCCAAAAGTTGTAGCTGTTACACTACTAACACATAGAAAAGAAACATACTGATCTGCAAGGAAAGTTACCAGTTTTTATAAATGACATATTTAGGCTTTTATTCTAAGTTTTTAAAAACCTAGAAAATAGTTATTTTTAAAAAACAAAAAACTTTCCTTTATACACAAATCTCAAAGATAATTACATTCCCAATAGCAAAACCACCTAGGAACAAGTGACAATTGTATATGTATACTTATATTTAAAAGTCTATAAAGATTGATAGCAACTATATTAGTGTTAATCTTGGGGGAAGGAAGGAGTTGGAATTTAGAGGGCTTTAACTTTTTCTCTGTTGCTTAATTTTTTTTTTACAAATTACACATTATTAGTAAAAAGTACTCCTTTTAAAAGAAAATGGACAAATAGTAACACAAAGCAAAATACCAAAACTTTGGGAAAAAGTAAATGTTACTAGTTATAAAAATACGACTTTTAATAAGGTGACTTTCCATCTCTAAACTGGCTAACAAAAAATGGCAGCCGTGGTGGTCCAGATGTTGGCAAGAACATGGGGTAAAAGGATAATGGAGACTCTATAGGGAACTAAAAAATGGAAGTTAATCTGACAGCAGGTAATAGGACCTTTAAAACATGTATACGCTTTGACCCAGATATTCCACTTAAAAGAATGTCTCCCAAGGAAATAGCCATGGATGGTCATAAAGATTTTCAGTAAGTGTATTTACCTTTTATTATTTGTGATAGCAAAATAAAATAGTTGAAAACAATCTAATAAGCCTAAACTACCCAAAAGTAGAGTTTGGGGAAAGTAAACATAATTCATCTTTACAGAGGAATTATTTATAATCATTAAAAGTGATATAGAAAAATACTTCATCCAAGAGATTCACAGTGATTTGAAAAAATTCCTAATAGATCCATATTTTAAAATTAGCTATTTCTGGCTCTGATTGTCTTAAAGTTTATCACCAAAACATATTTCTTTATCCATACAGTTTTCATTTATCCAATGTAAAAATTGAAACACTCTTCCCATTCCCCCAGTACTTTGTTAAAGAAATGGAGGGACTAGTTTGTTTAAAAATGAAGAATGTGAACATTTTAACTTTGAAGTCTTAATAATTCTGTTCCTTGTGTCAAGTAATGTTGAATTTAAAAAAAAAGAAACATTTTTTAGCTTTAGTTCAACCCAGCCACTTTATTTTCCAGTTTATAAAAGTAAAGTAACCCGTATTCATAAAAAATATTTTTGGGAAATAAAGGAAAAAATTCATCTACAGTCAGACAATTCAATGATAATCCTTGTTGCATTTTGGCTAATAACCTTTCAACAATTATTTTATTTTGAAATAATTGTAGATTTTCTTTAAAAAAATTTAGCATCATTGAGAGTTTCTAAATACATAATTTTGTGCCCAACCACATACCATTTTTTGCTGATGTATCATTTAACAGCTGGATAACCTTTATACTATTTTTTAAATTATTTATTTATTTTTATTTAAATTACAACCTCGGTAAATGGTTTTTGGCATACCTCCCCCTCCCTTCTCCCTCTGGTGCCTCCTCCATTCTCTCAAATCCCATTCTTTGTTGTTTACTAGTCTGTATACCTTATACTAATTTTTTAAAGGTACAAATTTAACATGAAAAAGTCTGATAATGCTGATGTTGTTAAAGATGTGGAGAAAATAGAACTCTCATACAGTGCTGGTGAGAATGCTATTTCCACTTTAAAAGCTATTGGTAACATCTTTTAAAGTTGAAAAATGAACATATTCTATACAATTCTACTTTTCATATGTGTCCAGGAAGAAATCTTGTATATGCACTAAGGGATATAAGTGGGGAATATCTGAATATTATTTGTAATAGTGTAAAATGGAAAAATCAGAAGGCCCATCAACAGGGTATTTAAAAAGTGAAGTGAAATATATATATAAAATGTAGCTGCTCTTCAAAAGTTAAATTTAAAAATACAAATGTCAACATACATCAAATTAGAAAGTGGAAAACAAGTTACCAAAAAATCCTACAATATTCCTTTTATGTTTGTTTAAAACTTACAATACAGTACCATTTGTGTTTATGTGTATATATATGTATATTTAGACACATGTATAAATTCATGTAAGTCTATGTCAGTCCACATATATGTATACACACATACTCTACTGTGTAAAGTATAAAAGCATTTAATAGAAAGAAAACCAACAAAGGCATGTAGTTACCTCTGGGATAAAGGGAAGGTGAGACTAGGAAGTAGCACTATGAAGTATAAAGGGGGCTTCTTTATCTGTAAACAGCATATTAATGTTTACTTTAGGTGGCTGATAACAGTGGGGTTATTGGTATCTTCCTAATTATAACGAATTGAATTTTTAAAAATTGCTGAGCATAGTGATCTTTTGAATCAAATTATTGAGGTGTCTAATCTGACGTGTGGCAGTCTTTTCTGAAGCCTTTCTGTTTTCCAGGCTGAAGTTTGTCTTTGGCACATCAGCCATCCAAGCCTTGGACCTAGTTGATCGACAGGCCATCACCTTAGTCTCATCACCCAGTGGGAGGAGTGTTTACCAGGTAGAAATCTTATGTGCTCTTAATAAAAACTACCTAGGATAAAATGTCTTCATAAGTCTATGGATGCTGATGTCCAGCTTAAGTATTTCCTGGGCTGCTGACCCCATCTTAGTAAAATTAGTAGTAATTAATATATGACTGTTAACGCTACTTAGTGTTACGGTATGGAACCAGCAATGATGTGGAGAGGCTCTTTTCTTGGGTCTAAGGGAGTAATGGACTTTTGCTTTCCAGTGATTTGATAATAGAGGCATGGCTCCCTGCCCGAATATATGTATTGACATCTTTCCTATGTGCATTCGCTCTTTCTTACAAGCAAAAGCTAAAGTACATGTTGAGATTCTTCCACATGCTCAAATTCATTTATTAGAAGTGATCTTTAAAAACTGTTGTCAAGAAGTAATTATTAGTGGTCAAACAGCTGAATGCATACAATCTACTTGAACTATAATTTTGCGCTCTAGAGCTTAAGATAGGCAGATTTGTAAAGTAACAGCTTCTTACCAGACTCCGAATACTTTCATGTGTTCTTGATAATTCTCACCAAAAGCCCAGCAAAGTATTTTTCAGGAAACTAAGATACAGAAAAGTAAATTAACAGTCACAACTGGCAGCTGGGATTTGTAATTGCTATCCCACCATTCCTGTCTATACAAATATTAGGCCAAACTCCTCGCCTCACCGCCATCAAACCTGTGCTTGGTGGATTGGCTTGCCATTTCCTATTGTAGCATAATTCATCTGACAAAATCTTCATGTATTTCTTCATCAAAGAAAATGTAGGAGTAATTATTGAGTGCTTCAGTTAAAACTTTTGGATCGTACTTATTTAAAATAGACTGCCTATTAGAATTTTTTTAGGGTGACTGATAGATTGTCAGAACTATTAAATATTATTTATACCTGAGGTATTGCCATTCTCTGATATTTGTATTTTGGGGTTCTACATGTCTAAAATACCCTAGAAGGGCCATTTTAAGTTTTCCTATATCTTAGTTTTAGATTTTTCTGTCTCAGTTTTATTATCAGCCTAACATTTGACCTGTATAGGCTGACTCTGTCCTGTAATTCTGTGATCTAGTTATTAGTTAAAATCTTAAAGATATTGTTTGAGATATTTTAATTATTGGGTTTGTTTTCCTCCCAGGAGTGCTATAACTTTTAATTTTCTTCATTCATATTCTATATTATACTACATTATTTTATTCATCATGAAAAAGCTAATTCCCTAGAATTGTGACTGTCTGCTTGGATTTGAATAAGGCTGCAGAAATCTTATAAGCACCTTCAAACTAACCTTAATGGTTTCATTGTATATTAATAAGAATTTGATTTAATTTAGGCTGATGTGAGATGATAGAATTTGAGCCAGCCACTGCTTGATACCCAGCTGATAGGTCAGTCTAATATTCTTACTATTCTCTAGGGTTATGGTAATTTATTCTGAAGTCACCTAAATTGCTTTTTATAAACTTTTATAGTCTACTTAGGAGGGATGAATCAGAAGAGGCTGAATTACCCTGTGGTAACAGTCACCCAAAATTTCAAAGGCTTATAAATACACAGTTTTTATGTCATAATATGTATCCATTAAGAAGAGTCTTTGCAACTAGGAGATCCCAGGTGGTGGGGCAGTCCCTATGTAGAACATTGTGGATCTCATAGCAGAGAAAGGAGGACATGATGGTATACACCAATATTTTATGTTTCTGCTTGGCTACTCACATTTTACTGGCTAAAGCAGGTCACATAGCCAGCATGTATTTCACAAGGCAGGAATGTGTAATTTTCTTTCAGAAAGAGGCAAGCAAACATGGGGACAAAAAATAGTACGGTTAACTACTGTGATGAATTCTAGTAGGCTTGAAATATCAAATAGTGATAAAACTGTACTTGTGAATGGATGATGATCTAGATGGGTCATCCTTCTCAAAACCTAATTGAAACCAGAACAGACTTCCTCCAAGTGAGGTTTATACAAATCTAGTCATGGGTCTGAGTCTCCTTTCTTTTTTAAAAGCTCTCTCTTGGGGACAAACATTCCAGACTGTGAGTGGAAGAACTAGGAGCAATTCCTCTAAGAGGAGGTCATTTTTCCATTGAAGGATGAAGGGATTGCATTAGATGATCCCTAAGGTAAATTTCCAGTTCCAAACATTTCTCACTCAGATTTTTGCCTGATTATTGGGTTCATTAGCTGCCTACTGCTAGATAAAGAAAAAGGAAATCCAGAATCTGTTATCTCTTTTCAGTATTTACTGCCTCAGGTAGTTGAACATTTTACTTTTAGTAACTGTTAGCCTTTGAAAGGATCAGGCAAGGCAGAATTTGTCTCCATCTCTAAGTCATCAGTAATCTATTCATCATAATCCAAAGACTATTCTCTTGCACTGGAGATCCACAATGAAAGGAGACCAATGGACCCTTCAAGGCAATGGAGAACAGGACTTAATGCCTGTTTAAATACAAAGAGAAAAGATACTGATGATGCTTGAAGAAGAAATCTAAATTTTACTCTGCAGCAATAGTTTGGAAACCCAAGAATTCTTCATGTCACTATTGCATATTAGTAATTTTCTTCCAGTGTTAAATGGACAAAGTCTGCTTTAATTCTGTCCCTTCAGTGTAAGTTTTGCAGATTCAAGAAATTCTTCAACTGGTATTGGTGATGTATTTAAAACACAGTTGTCAGCTGCCTTGATAGGAAATATGTAAGATAGGATTTTTTATTTCCTCATTTCCCCCCGTTTCAGATATTTATTTATTAATCAGTGTAAGCCCCAACACAGTACACCAACATGATTTTGTGCATTTGTGGTAAATATTTCCTGGCTAAGTGGAAAATTGTACAGATGGCTTCTGGAAACCTTCGTTTTAGACAGCTGTTTTACAGTGAAATCTTTCATTTAAAAGTTTGGACCTTCTTTCTTCTGTTTGCTTTATATTCATTGAGCAGAATTTTGTGTTGATCTTTGGGACCCACTTTATTCCAGATTTCTGGGTTACTCTTTCTGTCCCAGCTGACATCTGGATTGAGCGGAGCCATATGCATTACATACAGCACTGATCCACTACTGCTGGCTCAAATATGTACAGAGGGATATCAAGCTAGGAGGCTGCTTGGCCTGACTGAGGATTGGCAGAGTATGGTGGTGAGAAAGGTTTTGGGTTTGGAAGATGAGAACAAAACTGCCAGGCTCAAGTCTTTAAAATGTGATTTTTTTAATACCTAATTTGTAACTGGTGCTAAAATCTTTAATGGATTCAATATCTTTTTATCCAACCATTGGCCACTCCTGGTAATAAAACCACCCCCAAGAAATTGCTCACTTTGTCAAAAAATCCACCAGTCTGCCAATATTCACATCGTGTGAATCACTGGAAGTTAGAAACACAAGTACAATACTTGAATCTGCTATTTGATGTCAAAGCCTTACCTGTTTGCCATTTTATTCTTGTGGGAGAGAAAGACTCCTGAAAGTGTTGAATTAAAAAAGTTCTAACTTTTTCTTTTAGATTATCATCTTAGAGCCTGAAACTAATTTGAAAGTCCTAAAGCAAATTCCTAAGTGGCAGTTCATTGTAAAATAACCCTTGAGATGTTTAAACTTCCCTTGGATACTAATCTTACTCTTCCAGTTTGGAAATTAACTGTAGGGAATGAAGCCCTCAACATTTTTGTATTTGGCTGCTTAGTGGCAAAGAAACTTAAACAAGTGATTTCTGCAATTGTCTAATTACACTACTGATGTATCCTAATTTCCCTAACGATCTTCTTTTTGGCTTTCGACTATCAGCAGGCAGTTTGTTCTTAGCCTGGGCCTTTTTGCCAACCTTTCACTTATCTATGTCCTCCTTCCATCCTGCTTGATGAAAAGGCATATCCGGGCTTGCCTTTTTCTCAGACCTCCATCCTGAATAGCTGAATCATTCCTTTTGCAAGATTCTTGCTTTACTCCCCACTCTCAAATGCATTTCAAAAGCCTTTTCCCCACTTTCTTCCAAAGGCATATCTTTCTTCCCCCTGGCTGACCCTGTTCCTTTCATACTATCTTTAGGTAAGTGATGGAAGCTTTAGAAATTTACAAACATGCTGTGAAATGCCAAAGGTTAAGAAACACCACAATAAAATATAGATGATGGAGCCTCTCCCTCCATCCCTTTATATGAGAGTGTCCATGGAGTGGGTCCTCTTAATCACTAGGCAGAGAAAATGGCTTGTGTTGCTGGTTTAACTCACCTAAAACTTCAGTTTCAATAAAGTCCTCAAGGGCAGAACACTAACAAGGAAGAAGTTGGCACAGGGAAGTCAAGTTTCCCCCTTTGTTTAAGCATTACTGCCTTTCTTCCCAGTGCAATTAGCAAAGCAACTCAGTATATCAAACAGATAAGTTAAAGGCAAGGAAGTTGTTTTCCAGCATACCTTTTGCAGACTGATCTCATCTGTCCTTTTCTTTCTAGGTACTTGGAAGTTCTGGTAAAACATACACATGTTTGGCTTCTTGTCATTATTGTTCATGTCCTGCATTTGCCTTCTCAGTGCTACGGAAGAGTGACAGCCTACTGGTGAGAACAGGGGACAACAGGGAAGACTCTTTCCATTGCTATTGAATTAGGAGAGAAATTGTTACTGTTTGGTTTAAGAGTTGTACAAAATGTTGAATTTGACTACCTATTGAAACAAATTGTTTATTCTTAACGGTAATTAATCATCTTTTTAGGTTCATTCTCCCAAAATTTAGTCACTTTTACAAGTACATCGATTTATCAATTTTTTATTTAAAAAATCATGGTTGAAGCTTTGGGGAAGGCAATACGGTAACCCCAAAAGTTGGCACTGGGGAATTACACGACCCAATAAATATATGAACTAAATTGGATGTTGGCAATATCCCCAACTCCAGCCATGGGGTATTTCTCACTCTCCATAAGACAGCTTAGCACTTAGCCATGCTTGATCTTCATAAGAAAGGAGAGCACACAGATGCCCCTGCCAGTTTCAGAGTGAGTCCCAGTTATCAGGCAGGAACAAGATATACCTATACAACTCCTACTCTAAAGGAGAAAACATTTCCCACTTGAGAACAGGTAGCTGTTTCTTAATGGAGAAAAAAAATATTAAACTCCATTTTGCCCCTTTCTCATATACTGTTAACCTCATAAACATTTTGAGAACTGAGTGGCAAGTTGGGCATGATTTTGCACAGAAGGCCACATTCATGGGTGATGTGCCATAAACTAATTTTGCCTCTAAAATGACAAAATAAATGAGTGCTCTTCAAGACCTAGATCTGTATGTTCTTTGATAGAAGGTCCAGCATAGATTATCTCCCCACAGTGTGTCCAGAACTGTATACATGAAGGGGACTCTGCCCTTCTTGCTCCTCCCACCCCCTACAGTAGACTGTGGACTCGGACAGAGCAAATGGTTAAAGAGGGGATAAATCTGTCCTTCAAGGGGTGGCTGTCAGGTTCAAATGAGATGATCTGTGAGAAGCACTCAGCCACACAGTATCAAGGAATGTTAGCCATCGCTATTAAGAACTTTCTGAAGGAAGAAAGATAACTTAGAACTGAAATGAAGAACCTGTCCTGTTTTTCTCTAGAAGAACATCATCTAGATCAAAACTATTTCCCAAAGCAACAAGCAAAATAAAATACTCTAATTTCTAGAAAGCATACACCTGTCTCATTGTCTTTACCTTCAATTTTTAGGCAATGAGTTAAAGGCCCTAATTGGTGTGCCCCCACTCCTTTCCTCCTAAAGGTGATGGTAGTGAGACCTTGCCCAGACTGGCTCTGCCTATCTCTAACAAATTTGTATGTTTTGTATTCTAGTGCAAGCATCTCTTGGCAGTTTATCTTAGTCAAGTCATGAGGACCTGTCAGCAGCTAAGTGTTTCTGACAAGCAACTGACTGACATATTATTGATGGAGGAGAAACAAGAAGCATGAACATCATGTTTTAAACCAAGTTCCATCCAGAAAGGCATTTACCCGATCATGGTTCACATGGGACAAAGGTGAAATTGGTTTTCAAGAGGCTTCTTGTTACGGTCCCCTTTCCCTGCTGGACTACAAAAGAACCTGTAGCTTGGAACCAGGATGTGTAGAGTATAAAGCCCTGTATGTTTCCTCCTAAAAAATCTGAACCAACCTCTCTGTCTCCTTGAGTTAAAACTTTGCTTGCTAGAATCAAACATTTTAGATCCAAATGAGCCTAGTATCATGTCTTACCACAATTAAATTAAGTGACTAATAGTTTTTAAGAAGTTGAAATTGTAGATATAGCAAAGTTTAAATCAGTAAGTGTTAGTTGTTTTCCTTGGATCCATAAAATTACTCTGTACCAATAAGAGATCAGAATAGAGATGTCTAAAAGCAACTATAAAAAGACATAGGAATTGTGGTTTCAGTAAGCTTCAGATACCTGTGGTTATTGGTGCCAAAATAGTTTGAGTATGCTTTATTTTTAGAAAAGTAGTATCTAGAAGAAGAGAAGTACTGGTTTTGTTCTACATGTATTTCTGAGCTCACCGGCAAGCTACATGAAGAGGCAGATAAAAAACCATGACGTAGAAGGAAACTAAGAATATTACTAGGTATTTTTAGTCTGAAGAAGAAAAAGCAAAAGTGATACCAAGAAGAGTTAGAAGCGAGGTAAAGGGCACCGTTGGACCCTAAAAGAGAGCAAAAGAGCAATAGTAGATGAAAATGAGACAGACTTCAGCACAGAAAAGAATTTAGTAGCTGAAGCTGTCTACAGCCACAGTAAGATTTTACAAAGACAGAAATTTCCCATCTCTGTAAGGCTTAGGAAACATGCAGTGTCCTTCCTGGGATATTGCAGAAGGAATTGAAACAGTGAACAGGGAGATGAAACAATAGAATTTTACAGCCCAGAAGACCCTCCCAGCCCAACCATGTCCTCCAGATATACGAGGTGCTAGTGAATGAGGGCTGTGTGAGAAGGCCACAGATGTTGCAGTGTTCTGTGGTTGGCAAATAAAATTGATCAAGATCTCTCTACTCCTTGGGAAACCTGGAATTTATTTCACTGAATATATGTACACAGTTATATAATTATACTTAGAAATTTCACTTTGGTTTCCAGCAACTTGGCCAAACAAGTTTGAGAGAGAAATAAAAATACTACCTAGCTCTGAAAATGGGGAAAGAGAAAAGGAATCTTATAGAGAAAGGAAGTCTTTCTCAAGTTTCTTCTCATTATCTGATGATATTCCACTTAGAACTTAAGAGTATGTCCCTATATAAAAACAACAGATTTCTTGATTGAAGAAGTATACTTTTAATTTTCCTTGTTGCCTTCCTAGGAATAAGCATATATTTTTAGTATGTCCAACTTTTATTTTTCTACTGCCTCGAAGTTAAAAATATTTGTATTATAATAGTTCACAGTGTTTCACAGTAAAATCGTTTCAATCATTTGCTACCATGAAAAAGTGAGACTCTTTAAAAAAAAAAGTCATTTATAATCTATTCAAGCCATCAACATCATCCACACAGTAAGAGCAGCCAGATAGAACCATAAATACATTTGTCAACCCTTGGAACCTACTAATAACACATACACATTAACCAGATAAGTGGTAATTCCAGAGAAGTGCTCGAATAAGGCAGCTCATATGCCTTGTGAGGTGTCATTGTCGTTCACAATGAGAATCCCAGTTACGTCCTGTCCTGCTTATTGTGAATTTGTGCCTTCTTGAAAAGGCCAGAGCCTGGGTCATAGGCCCACATCAAGAGCAGGCTGTGTGCCTGCCTGCCCATTCCCATTCTTGAGGACATCTGTCTGACAGAGAACGTACCTGGAGATGATTTTGTGAAAAGTATAGCGAAAGTCTCGGTTCCGGTAGGCATAGACAATGGGATTGACAACTGAGTTGGCATGTGATAGGAGAATAGCAGTGTTTATTGTCCACTTGGGTTTATCATTAGGCTTTTCTAGTAGAAAATGAGTAATACAGTTGATGGCATGTACTGGTAACCAGCACATAGCAAAAATCCCAACAATCATGGCCAGGGACTTGGCTGCATGGATCTCCCGCTGGAGGATGGTCCTCGAGTGGTCCATCAGCTCAGTGCGCTGAAGCTGCCTGCAGGCCACAGTGAAGATCTTGATGTAGATCACCAGCATTATGAGAAGTGGGGGCAGGACACACCCAAAGAAGTTGAAATATACCATGTAGCTCATGGGGACCACATTCTCAAAAAAACATCGACAGCTGCTTTCATTTGTGGTTCCATTCACAGTCTCAGTGCAGTTGTTCGTGTCTTTTTTGTTCCATCCCAGGAATGGAGTCAGTCCAATGCCAAAGGCAAGGACCCAGAGGACAGCAATGACTCTTCTTGCTCGGGTCCCAGTGACCAAACTTTTATACCTGTTCAAAAGAACATCATCAGTGATCACTATGAGATTAAAGTCCTCTGCAACCAAAGTCGAAGGCCCCACCTGCTTTTTCCATGCTCTTTGGCCCTGACAAGGTCTAACTCACTCTCAAAGAGCACCATACTTTTTACCTTCCACACTAAGAACATGTAAATAAGTAAATAAGCTTTGTTCTAACATGCTCAATAAGATCTTCATTCTTGACTTATGAATCACCTCTGTTTAGTGATTAAAAAATCATTACTAATGAGGAAAAGTGGAGAAGACAAATGACCTACATACTGACCTCTGAGCCTAAGTCTTCTCTAGGACACTGTTCTTGGTGGTTGAGGTAGACTGTTGAACAGAACACAAAGATCCCTTTTTTAAGAATTGTACAGGGAACAGGGGGATAAGAAGAAACAACAAAAATAAGTTGGCAAATTACATAGGATGACAGAAGGAGATGTGTAGAATGAAGAAAACTCAGTAAGGAAGATCAGGACTGGAAGGGACCGTACTTTTAAAAAAGACCAGTCAAGGGAGGCTTCATTGATAAGGTGACACTTGAACAAAAGTCAGAGGAGGTGAGATCAGAGCCTGCAAGAGTCAGTACTAACGGTGGATCTGAGCAACACGCCTCATCTTCCACAAAGAACATTAAGTTTCTCTGAGTATGGGAAGACATCCCTGAATACTTCTAAATAGATCCAGAATCTGGCAATGTTCCTAACTGTCCCTCATAGCAACAGAGTTGATAAAAACTGGAAAATCACTTAGTGAGCAAATTTCAGTCATTCTTAAACCATTGAGTCTTAAGTAACTAGAAATCACAATATGCATTTTAGATATTTTGCTAGTTCATATATTGTTTATAGCAAAGTTATAAACATTGCCATTAATAACCAGTGCATATAGCTCACATCCAGTGTAATGTGTTGCATAAATGAAATAAAATCTTTCTGTAACTTGGGGGGGGGGGGGGGGATATAATATGATACACATTACTTTAAAACTTGCCTATGGAAAGGGTCCAGTTTCCTTTGCAGGACAAAGCCTGTGCATGACTCGCAAGTTGCCCCAGGCCTTAGCTTCACATACTCTGTGTCTGCCTGCATTCTTAGCTCTCCACCAGCTCGTGCTTCTCACAGCTTCAGACAAAATACTTTTCCTGATTTCAAGAGACAACCTCCTTTCCTGATCATCTCTCGGCAGAGGTCATGACCACTCCCTGGCCCCACACACATGCCTATCAGGGAGCCTCTTTATCTGACACATGTGTTGCACCTCAACTAGAACATGAACCTCTTAAGGACTGGGATCATGTTACTTTGCATGGCATCCCCACTAGCACAGTAAGTTTGTTTTGTTGTTTTTTGTTTTTGTTTTTCAGACTAGGTCTCGCTATTTTTGCCCAGGAAACTACAGACTCAAGCGATCCCTAGGCTCAACTTCCCAGGTAGCTGGGATTACAGGCAGGCACGTGCCACCATACCAGCTATTTTTTGAGACTAGGTCTTGCTATGTTACCCTGGTCAGGTCTCAAACCCGCGGACTCAAGCAATTCCTAGCCTCAGCCTCCCTTCGTAGGCTGGGATTAAAGGTGCATGCCACCGTGCCTGGCCAACAGTAAGTTCTTAATATGGCCATTATGAATACATTTGTGATTTGTTATCTGATTTATTAGTTTTAAAACATTCTACTTTTTAGGAATTCTTGGTGCTATGATCTGAACAGGTAGGAGAATTGGTACAGTTTGCTGAGGGGATTGAGATCTTGCCTCGTAAGTGATAGTAATCCCTAATCTTTTCTGCAACCTCTTTTGAGGGGGTCTTTAATGCAGATCACCAGTAGACTCAATTCTTGGCCAATTCATATTTCTAAGTTTTTTCTGCTTCCCTCATTCAGGTATGTAAAAAATGTTATGTGTGTTCACTGCTTCACCAGAGGTATGAAAATACAATTAGTCCTTGGAGGATGAAGACCAGGCACTTAGAATAATGACTTCTGATCTAGGAGGCAGATTACTTGACAGGCCAACCAACCTTGGGTCTGAATTATAGTTGGGCCAAACAAACAGCAGCGTTTCCATCCTCTTGATGATGGTTTGGGGTGAATATGTGAGCTGTTTCTGGCCAGTAGTATAAAAAAAGTCTATGAGGAGATATCCAGGAAGAGTTTTACTTCTTGATAAAAGGAAAGAGATCCCTGAGGAGAGAGCTTCCCCTTATGTCTAGCCCTCTCTGCTTTTGTTGTTCTTACCGGAGACTGTGGTGTCTAGAGAGGCAGCAGCCAGCTACATTTGTGCCATGAGCGACCTTGATGGCATCTGTGAACCACTACAGCAACCCCTGAACCATCTTGGCTCCATAATTTTGTGTTAAGAGATAAATATCTTAATTACTTAAGTGACTGTGTACCTGCAGCCAAAAGCCAACTCATGCAAACTGGAACTTTTATCTCTAGTCCAACCTCTTTTATTTTACATATACGGAAATAGATACAAAATCTTTGAGTAGCAAGAATCAAAGACCAAAAGCAAGGGCAGGACTTTCTAGTTTGTTCTTTGTACCACATTATGTTGCTGCTTATTTTGCTTTATTTTTAAACAATACTAGACACAAAGTACTCTGTACATTGGTGGACTCACACAGAGTAGCTTCCCACTAGAGTTGGATCCTGTACTACTTTTTTTGTCAAATTATCCTAGATAATGTAAAACAACTGATTCCATGAGGGGAGCAGCTGGTCACAGCTTCTTTGTGACCCCCACCCTTCCCTCCATAGCCTTTCTTCCCTATTTAGTAGTTCATTATTTTGCTGAAGGAATTCTTCCTTTATAACATGCACTCTGCTAGGTACTGACAACATAATCCCCTCAGGGATTATAAGATAATGGAAGAGGCAGGAAATAAGTAAACACACAAATATGTAATTATGAATCAGAATGAGTGGTGAACCAAAATGAACAGGATTCAGATAAGAAAAACAGGAAGACATTGGATTATAGGCTGTCAGGGAAGGCCCCTCTTAAGCAGAAAACTAAAGGTTGAGGAACAAAAAAATTTGAAAAATGGAAAGAAGGGTATTTCAGCCAATAGAACAGAATATGCTAAGAAATTCAGATAGGAGAGAATTTTATTTTTCCGAGGAAGCAAAAGTAAATATGAATGACTTAAGGTGAG
Source organism: Uropsilus gracilis (assembly GCA_004024945.1). NCBI lineage: Eukaryota > Metazoa > Chordata > Mammalia > Eulipotyphla > Talpidae > Uropsilus > Uropsilus gracilis. Next base: position 133,878 of record PVHY01001221.1, read on the forward strand.
GAAGGACCCAGCACATAAGCCATGGGAAGGAATCTGGATTTTATTCAAAATGCAATGGGAAGCTACTGAAAGCTTTAGAGCAAGAAGAAAAGCAGAGATCAATTAGCAAACATTCAATGGTTAAGGCGAGAAAATGTTGACTGGGATCTGAGTGATAGCAAAAACTGCAAAAAGGTTACATCCTTTGGAAGTAGAACCTACAGGTCTTGAAGATGGATTGGATCTCAGAAGATGGATAAATGAGGATGATTCCTAGGGCTTAGTGACAAGGGTATTACAAGGAGATACGATCATGAGAAAATGTGTTAGTGAAAATGATCGATAAAGGACGCAGGCAAAACCTTGTGAAAGGAACTAGGAATCTGAAGAGGCTGAAGCTGAGAATCTGTGTGACTCAGGTCTCATGAGGACAAACATTTCCCCAACTAACCAGAAGAAAAAACAGGGCCAGTGCTGGGAGGGAAGGATTAAGTGGTAAGATAGCAGCAGGATATCCTTTGAGAGCTGCTGTTAACTCAAGACAAGTGTGATGAAGGCCTCCGCCTGCAACATCACTTGTGTTGTCTCAGGGAAGAGGGAGCTTGCTAGATAAAGAATGGCCTTTGTGGTTTTGAGGGATATGCAACTTTCATTGTTGGTGAGGTACAGACTTCACACAGTAGGAGAACACTAGTTTACAACCCTACCCATCTTTGAACCACATTAACAAATACCAAATTTTAAAGACAAGCCTGTAGGCCTGAGATCCCTTCCACCTACTCTAGAACACATCAGTAACAAAATCTCCACCCCGAAGCACCTACTCTGGGAGGACTAAGATAGAGCTATAGAGCAAGACACATCTTTTTCTTTTTTTTTTTGAGACTAGGTCTCGCTAATTTCGCCCGTGGTACCACAGACTCAAGCAATCCCCAGCCTCAGCTGGGATTACAGGCACACACCACCACGCCCAGCTGTTTTTTTTTGGAACTAGGTCTCGCTACAGGCCCCAGGCGGGACTCAAACCACTATCCCTAGCCCCGGCCACTTCACAGGCTGAAGCTTACAGGCATGAGCCACCGTGCCCGGCCGCAAAACACGCCTTAACCATGCCCCGTGAGGTGAAAGCTGCTATCTCCAATTACAGACATGGAAAAGAGAGGTCACATGATTGGCCTGCAGCCCCTAAGCTGCAGTCAGGACTGAAACCCAATCTAACTGGACTTCAAAGCAGTCATTTCCCTGCTCAGGATCTTACAGCCCTTTAGCACTCATGTCACAAACCCCAGCTCCCCACTCTCCTGGTCTCCTGGCCATGGCTTAGCATGATGTAGCCACCCACAAGTCAGCTGCTTTGCCTTTCCCCTCAGACACCTTTTAGCCTTGTCAAAGTTGCTGGGCAGTTCCAGGAAGCACTGCTCTGAAGCCAGCCACTTGGGAACTGGAGACTTACAGGCAGAGGCCCCTGCTGCCCTCTGGGTAGGCAGTTCTTAAAAGAGAGCAAAAGCAATGTGTTCTTTTTATTCTCTTGGAATAACACAACTGTAAGTTTGGGCTCAGAACCAGAACCTTTGGGAGAGATGTCCCAAAGACAGAAGTACTTTTAGCACTAGGGTCATCGCTCTGTAATGGCAGAACAGTCAGTGTCCATGAGATATATCCCTGGACCCAGGGAGTATGAGAGTCAGGGATGCTGGAAGGATGACTTCCGGGGTCTCTGGCTTCTCCTGAAGACTCTGGTGATTTCCTGCCAGGTTCTCTCACCACCACCACCACCCCCCAAGCTATACTAGACAGGAGCCATGTACTTTCATATACCTGTCTCTGTGCCACTCTCTTTTCTGCTATAGTGGACAGTGAACGCAGCAGTAAGACTAAGGAAGCAGGACTCTTGCTCCAAGCATAGGAGAAGTAAACAATAAGCAATGTAGAACGGACTAACGGGAACAGGGAGCTTTATTATTCCAGACAAGCAGGAACAATTTCAGGCTCCGCAGGCCCACACAAAGGGCTATTCTGGGAAAGTCCATGCTCTGGGAAGAGGCTAGGCCCCACTGCTGTGCACAGAACTGTGTTGTGATGTGCCCTTTCTCTATATATGGGGCTCATTAGCTGATAGGAAAAAAATCACATGGAGGGAATCAACAGAAAAAGCAGTGTGGACACTGAGGTTATATAATGTAACAAAAAGGGAACCGCCAAGTTCTGCATCACAACTGCTGGCCTATTTCTGGAGCAGTCTGTTCCTCCGGCTTAGCAGCTCTTGGCTCAGGGCTCAGACCAGGCTGCCTTAGGAAATTGGAACTCCCACCACTCAGGGTGCTTTTAATTCAGAGACCACTATATTATGTGGGGATACTGAGCCAGGCCAGTTCAGTTAGAGGCTGGAGTGAGTCTTCAGCTCCCCATAAAAAAATATGGATAACAGTGACTGCAGAATTCAGGTTCATGCTGCTGCTGAGTGTTAACATCGATGTATTATGTGCAAATGCCCTGTATAAATGCCAGTTGACTGGCGTTCTGTCACTCCTTAAAATTGTTTACTACTTGTTTGGGGACTTAATTCTTTATATTGTGTCTAGCTCACAAGTTTCATTCCTCTGTAAACATAGATCTTCCTTGACTTATGATGGGGGTTAGGCTGGCAACACAGTATACTGTAGAGTACTGGTCATTCACCTTCACAATCACATGGCTTACTGGGTGCTGCCTAATATCTAGAGTGTATCATACAGCATATTGCTAGTCAAAGGAAAGACCAAAATTGAAAATGTGGTTTCCACTGACTGTGTTTTGCTTTTCCACCACTGTAAAGTAAAAAAAACAAAATCACAAGTCAAACCATCGTAAGTCAGGGGGATCATCTGTATAAACATGCTATAAAGCAATATGGACGTTGTTGGAACACCCAAGGTCCTGTGAGACTGCACACAAACAAAAGGGCGTCTGTGAAAATGGAACTAGGACATGCCACTGAACATCTAGTTCTGTAATTGACAGATATAACTGGGACTTGAGGCAGGCAATTCAGTAGGAATAGAAGCTACCATGGTGAATATTAAAAAAGCAACACAAAATCAAATGGAAATCCTGGCAAAACTTTAATTAGAGCAAGGCTGATAGGTGCTGAGACAATGCAGATGAAAGAGGATTTCTGAGCCAAGAGCCGTTATTAATGTGGGCACAGTGAGCAGTGACCTGCCACAACCAAGACCAAGAGGCTGGGAAACAGCTTTCTGAGAAGGAAGGAGGCCCAGGAATAGACAGGACTTGTTTCCCTTGTTCCTTGGAGGCCAGCTCCCAAACTGAGGGCTTTTTCTTTTCCTGGTGAAGACTATAATGTTGGGACTTCACTATTTCAGCCCCCTTTGCTGAGGCAAATCATAGATAAGCAGAGCAATGTCTACCCTCATTTACCTATTACACGTGCTCTAGTTCACATTACAGTGATTCACATGAGAAGTAACCAGTTTGCACTGATGAACACCACTGGGTTTCACCTGTGATCGCCAAAGAACACCCCCTCTCACCCCATCCCCTCCCATATAAGTAAATTTTCTGCCTCCCACTGAATTATGAACGCTTTAATGGCAGTTACTAGTTCAGTATTGTATCCAGAACACCTAATACCTCACTCAGCACAAGAACATGCCGAGTAAAAACCTGAGTTTACAAAAAGAGAACAGAACTCTGACTTCTCAATCGTATACACCTTTCTCACATGGTAACGCTAAACAAAGTAAGAGAGGGGATATACAAAATTTTTAGAATTCCAGCTTACAGAAGACCACAAGACTTGCCTAAGAGGGAAATGTTTAAATATTTATGCTGGGTAGTTGCTTGCCATTTTTCAGATTTCTCATGGAACCAAACTAAAAGGGCTTTGAAAATTTTGACAGTGGTAAATGGTACTAGAACTTTGGTGGTAGGTGTGGTGTGTAATGCACATTTATTAAGATGTGAAACTATACTCTTGAACTTACTGAGTATTGTAAACCAATGATAAATCAACAAATTTAATTTAAAAATTGTCATAGACTGAGGAGGGAATAGAAACTTTGAGTAACAGATTATCTTTTTTTAGATAGAATTCATAACCAAAAAGCTAAAGACCTAAATGATTTTAGTACTGAATTCTATCACACATTTAAGGAACAAAACCATTCTTACACTCAGCAGAAAAGAGTAGATGCTGTTTCATTCTAATTATATGAGGTTCAGGTCTGTGTGTAGAAAGGTTTACCACATTTGTGGTAAATGTATCATGGGCAATCTGCCTTTTCTCCACAGTCTGAGATGCTCTAGCTCTGCCCTGCAGGCTAATCTGAGGAAAGTTCAGTGCCTGCCTCCCCACTAGAAAACAAGGTGTGGTCACCAGAGTTTATCTCCAGGCTGAGTCCTTCCCAGGAAGCCAGGGTTCTCAGCTACTTCGGCTTCTGACAGGTTTTCATGTACTCCAAGTCCATACATGTCTGAATCCCAATGATGTACCTGGCTGGGACCCGAGCTGAGTCTGCTCCCACATGTAAAGGTGGCTGGGAGAGATCCTTCACAGTTTCTAGCACTCCTCACCAGCTTACTATGCAGGAGGGGGCAGTCCAGGCTGGTCTGACAGCGACATATCCCTTCTGAGACTGAAGAGGGCAGCTAGGGCCAGGACTCCCAGAGTTCCTTTTGGAGACATTTTTTTGGTAATCCTCATATACTGCTTTCATATGGGTGGGGCCCAGAGACAGCCCAAGGTTGCTAAGCTTAAATTTCATCTCTTTTGCATGAAGAGCTTTGAGATAAAGGACAATTCACTACCTAAAATCAGATCGGAAGAGAAAAGATACTCTGTTCTTGCCTCCAACTAAGTACTTTTTCCAAGGCTGGGCTTAAAACATAAGCATTGGTATCCATGTACACAAATAAGCAGTCAGAAGAAGCCTTCAGCAGGTTCATCATGTGGTCCCTGTTAGTGCTGATGTTAACTTGGGGCACTGGGATAAATTACTGTCTGGCAGGTTTCTTCCCTGTAACTCTCTTTCTCTTTGCAGTTGCTAGGCCTCTTGTGGTATACTTGTAGCTCATCAGGTTTTCACTGTGAGGTTTAGCATGTATTGATGATTCTTGCCTGAACCAGTTATTGCTGTGTTGGTTGTCAAATGATGATTTGCTTACTCAGTCATTCCTACTCATTAATTAGATGGCATTCTACTCTAGGCCAGACTTAACTCATTATTAAAAAAAAATAAATCTGGCACAGTTCATTTTGAGGTTCTGTAAGAAATGACACTCTACTAGTAATGGACACACTGACCCTAATCTTGATTTCCAAATTTGTTTTTCACTGAAAGGAAACAAGCTTTCCTGGAGAAATGACTGGTTCCAAAGCTGCATAGCATATCAGTCTGAAAACCTTTCTGTGCTAGAAATGAGAAAAGTGTTTGAAAGAGTGACGAAATGCTCAAACAGAAGAAAACCTAAATGGGCTGCATTGGCTAAATTTAGACATCAAATTTAAATTTGGATACACACACAGCAGATCTGGCAATGGTGCTGAGATCAGGCATTGAGTGAAGCAGCAGAGGCAGCTCTCCTGCCCACCTGACTGTTCAGATGCCGTTTTCTCTCTCCTTTACCTGTCCTTTTAAATGCAAGAAACAATTATAGTACACTAGTTGAAAACAAAATTCTATAAGGCCACACTGATATATGTGTTTTTTAATAAGCAAGAGCAGGGAAAAGGTCAAGTTCTTATTCAAGAATGCCTACTTGACAAAGGTTGAAGGTATAAGAAAATTACCATTTTATATAGTAATAACTGAGGCAAGAAATGTAGAGTCAGTACTTAAAGAACATTCCAGTCAGTGAGAGGTGCCCAGGGAAGCCAGAGTGGAAAAACGAGAGGAGTGGGATAAAGCTGGCGGAGAAAGGACGAGAGTCAGAGTCAGGGTCTTATCCTCAAGCACTGGGATCAGGTTTTCACTGTACAAAGATTGCTGCTATATGAGGAGCAGGCTAAAGTGGGTAGAAGTAGAGAAGTGATTGGAAGGAGGGTACTAACATGTGGCTGACAAGACCTGGTTTTGTAATGCTTTTCCACACAGCTTTGTGATTCTCTGGAACACATACGCACACACACACACATACACATACACACTCGCAGCCAATTCAGCAGTGGTGCTGAAATCAGCACAGCAGTAGCAGTAGCAGCAGCAGCAGCAGCAGCAGCGGCAGCTCTCCTACCTGCCTGTGACTGTGCAGGGGTCTCGCTTTTTCTTTCTCCTTTTCCTAGAAAACCCGTCCTTTCAAATGTAAAAAGAAAGAAAATAAATCAGCAGTGGAAATCAAGATGTCACATAGCAGAAGCTGCTTGAAAAGTCTGTGAGTCTTAGAACTGATGCACAAGAGACAGCAAACCAGAAGTGAGGCTGAGAGCAGGAAAAGCTTGAGAAGCCTAAACAGAGATGAGAAGGACCCGGCAGAGGGAAAGGTTGCTCTAAGAAGGTCTGGAGTAATGACTGGTGCTGTCAGGAGCTGGGTTCAGGGTCAAGTGGAAGGACTAGCCAGCCCCAAACTCCCTCAACCACCACTATCGTGCTCTTCCTTGAACATGCCCATATGAGCTATGCAACACTTTCCCAATGTATTCATAACTTTGGCACCGCTTAGCTGTCTGGATATCTGGGCGTCATCCAGGATTCTTCCCTCTCCCTTGAATCTAATAACCAGCCAAGTCAGCAAGTCCTCTTGCACCTGTCCTCTAGGATCCTGTCCTCTAGCCACAAGGATAGCACAAGGATACAGGCTTACCAGGCACTGTAGGTCTCATGCCCGCTGGTGCCAATCAGACACATAGCTAGGCCTGACTCACTGGTTGTGGTCCTGTGGTTCTCAGTACTCTTTCCCAGCCTGGTCTCTTTGTTGGCTAGGTGACTTTACCTGTGGTCTCTCTCCTTTGTAAATTGCCAGACCTCTGGGTGGCATTAGACACCTCCCCAGTGCAGTGTAGGGTACATGAGTTGGTCAGGCTTTTTCTGCCATTAGCCCCTATGACCAGCACCTATGGTGCTGCTTCCTCCCCATGACTATGTATTCCTGGCCCAGTGGGTGTGCATATGCATGAGTGGGCACGCCTGTGCCTAGGAGGCAGGGCTAAAAAGGCCAAGTCCCTCTGGGGGAAGGAGGGAGAGCACAGAGCTAAAGGAGAGAATGGGGGGGGGCACCAGAAGAGCGCACAGAAAGGAGAGCACAATAGGCAAGTGCGAGGGGGAACATGAGGGAAACTCAGAGGAACTTGAGGAAGGAGACTCAAGTGGCTGTTTTCTGTGCTGCCTGTTTTTCCCCTGTTCATTACTAAAAATTCTATGATGATAATTTCAAGAGCTTCAACATTCTTCAGCTTCTAGAACTGGTGATGAAGTACTTACCCAGAGAGGGGTGAACAGTTTCGAAACATGCAGACATTGAGATTTCATATATCTCAAATATCTCTAGAATCTGCCTCCATCTCCATGGCCTCTACCCTGGACATGCTTTCTTCTTTCTCACTTGCTACCCTACATAATCTTGTTGCCTCCACCCCATCCTCTCTGTTGTTCACCAGAGTGACTTTTAAAATGCAAACCTGAACATATCAAATTCCTGCTTAAAATTCTGTTGGTCTTCAAGGTCCTATCACTTCTCAGAAATGACAATAGTGGTACACAAAAGGAAACACATTCATAGCCTTCCTAAAACTGAAGTGGAGGTTATCAGCAAACCATAGATTTGCTGAGTTTCCAGAAACCAGAAGATGAACCAGATAAGATCATCAGGATAAAGCTCCATGGACTACTAAAACAGAAGCAGGGATTGGCATGGAGAGAAGCTATGTTCCAGCAGATATAGATACTAGAATGAGATTTTGAAGAGGAACAGAAATTAAGGAGAAAACTAGACAACAGAGGATGGGGTGAAAGGAAGAATTTTAATTAAATAGGTGTCTGCTATCCAAGAGTAGAACATTCCTGCTTGATGTTATCTGATAGTTTGTTTTTTGGAGTTGGAATGCTATTACCATTTACATGGATAAGTTTTTGAGTATTTTTATACCCCCAAAATCAACCTACCAAATAGAAAAGTTCTCTTTCAGAGAGTAGGGGAAGCCTGCAAACACTCTGAAGGAATCTAAGCCATGTAAATAAAAAAAAAATGTTTATAAAGATCAATTCAAAAAATTTAACCTTAAGTCAGAAATAAATATGTATGTTAAATAAAAAAGAACGGGGGGTGGGGGGTCAAGAAACTCTTCCAGAGGAGAATGAAGAACAGAAGTACTAGAAACTATACGCGAGAACACTTGAGAGACAAAGGAGGAAAGTATCCACCTATCTATTATGAATCCCGGGAAGAAAGAACAGAGAAAATGGAGACAGAAAAACACTCTTCTTCAAAATTTCAGAGCTGAGAGAGATCTCAGTCTTCAGATTGAAAAGGTTCACCCAAAGTGTCACCCTTCATGGAAAGGAAAAGCTGCAAATCAATATTTAGACCTATCCTCATAAAATTTCAGAAACTCAAGCAGAAACAGATGATGCCAAAGACCTCCAAAGTTGGAAGTACAAGTTACAAGTAAGAATCATAGACATATCCGACTTCCTGAGCAACAATGGGTGTCAGAGCAATGTCTTCAAATTCTGATTTATATGCAGGCAAGCTACCGATCACATGAAAGAAGAAAAACATCTTAGTCATAGTAGAGCCCAAGTTTATCTCCGGTGGTCTGAAAGAGTGACCTAAGCACACAGCCCCAAACCACCAGGCTTGGGAATCTCAGAAAGAGGAAAGCGAGCATGGAATGCAAGAAATGGCAGAGCAGCACTAGGCACTCAGGGGAGGAGTACACCCAGCAGCTTGCAGCTCGCCAGCAAGGTATGTTAGGACACTGGCAATGATGATGAGGAAGCAGCTGGATCACCGTGAGAATGGGAGAAGGCATGTTTCTTCCTTTAACTTTCTTTTAACTTCCAGATGGGAAATTCATGATCCCAACATGAAGACGAAAATACAGCATAATTTTTTGAGCAAAGAATAGCACCTAAAAATAGAACCTTTCTGGCTGGGTCACCAGAACTCTCTTCTTGAGAAGCATGAGTTTAAAGACAGGAGTGCTTTCCCTACTCCAATCATACTAACACATTCTGGGAAGGAAAAGAAATACATAAGACATTTCAAATGCCAGCAGTAGGTTTCCAATTTTCAGAAATCCGCCACAAAGTTCAGGGGCTTTATTATATAGAGTAAAATGTAACTGGTATAAACCTTGACAATGTAAAAAATAACCATGTAGTATAAATAGGTTCGATACATAATTTGTGGAGAAGAAACAAAAATTGGCGGTTGCCTGCGATAGGGGAGTGGGGAAAGCAAAGATCGGAGATGGATGACCTACTTTCCACGGTATTCTCTTTCATACGTTTTCTTTCTTTCTTTTTTTTTTTTTTTAACCCCAACATGAATTACCTTTCGAAAGTAAAACCTCTATGAGTTGGGAGCTGTGCTAAAAGTAATAGTAATCTGATAGAGTGGGAGAGGAGATGTGGAAGAGATGGCGGCAGCACATTGTTTCTCTCTCTTTTTTTTTTTGTCAGTTAACAGAAATTATCTATAATCGATGGGATGAGTTATAGAGGCAGAAATATGATCCACAGGGGAAAATGTAACAAAAATTGGAATGGGCAGGGCTTGCGCAAGCCACTTGGAGCCCTCCTGTTATGTGGTACAGTCAACAGATTCTGTATAAGGACAGTGGCCCAAGCTTGACATGGCCACAGAGCAAGGCTGGAGATGGTCTGCCTCCCAGAGCAGCCCATAGAAGGGCTGTGGGCCCAGTCAGGAGAGACTTTACTTTCTTTTTCGGACCTTTCTGTACTTTTCAATGTTTACCTCTGTGGACTCATGTTGAGTTCTCACTCAAAACAAAGAATTGGATGGAAAAATTTCCTTCGTGACCTTAACAGAACTTTGAGGGCAAGACCCAAACTCCTTCGCAAGGCTCCAAGCCTCCTTGATCTGCCCACTCTCCAGCCTCTAACACTTAAGGGCGGTGAGGCCCCAATGTGGGAACTCCCCACCACCCACCACACATAGGCTCCACCTCAGTTCAGAATGTTCTTTCATCCCATTTATCACCCACACAAAACTTAAGCATTACCCCTCCATCAGCCCAGGCTGAGTTAGAAGACCGTGCTCCAGCCAGTTCCCAACCAATTCAAAAATACATGTGCAATTTGCCATTTTTTCCTGCTGCCAACAAGTGGTGTCTCCAGTATGCAGGCCTCTGACAAGTGCAGCACATCCTGTTAATGCCTTAGGAGTGCATAATCGAGTCTGACGGCCAGTTCCTGAAAGTCCCTAGGAATCTGAAGCATTAGAGAAGGCAACACTTCAGTTCCCCCATCTAAGGAAAGAGGCAGGAAGAGAACCTCTACTGGCCAAGAATCTGTGGCCACTCTGACATTTCATGAGCATTAACAAGGACACAGTTTTCCCTTTCTTCACAAGCCCATGATACTGTTCAGCTGTAGTTGTCTTGCCCTGTTGTGTTGGAATCCTCCTCATTCAGCACTAGGAGAGATCACTTGTTAAGGGGTGTTTTGGGGTGGCCTTGAGGTGGAGCCTTTCTCTTAAGCTGCTCACAAGCAGTTAAGCCCTCCTGGGAAGACAGACGTATCCAGCCTCAGTTTCTGAGTGGCCCTGGGCTAATCATACCTCTGGGCTTGGCTTCCTTATCTACAATCATAAGGTTGTAAGTTCAAATGAAATTAGGCACATGCAGCACAGAGAAAAGGCTTCTAAAGATCACCTGCTACTCACAATAGAAAAAATTCTCATGTCCAGGTCGTCTATCTGTGCCTGCAGCAGATACCCACACTGTGATGACAAACTGCCAGCTCCAGAGTATGAGATACAGAGGCTGGGTCCACACAGCAACTAATCTTGCCAGTGCCACGAGGTCACAGAGAGGGAGTGCTGTTGACTGTCATGTGAAGACGTTAATTTTTGCCCCTTTACATGTGCTCATTCTCCAGACGCTCATTCTCCAGACGTCAAAGGCACCCATCCCTGCTTTTCAGAATTCTGTGGCGATACTGCTGAAGTGCAAAGTGAGGCACTCTCCATGCCAGTGCTGCCAGGGGCAGCCAGCTTCAGCCCTGTGCTTCCATCTACAACCCTGAGTGCTCTGCACTTAGGTCTATCTCCTCTCTGCATTGAGGCTCTTGGGTGCTTCTGGAAGGCTACTCAGCCAACTGAACTCTACTCCCACTGAAGGGACCTTCAGGTTCCTTCAATCTGGACCAATCTGGTTCTGAGCTGATTGTGAGATAGCTCCTAAGGGCCTCGCTGAGTAGATCAGACCAGACCAGACCAGATCAGACTAGATTAGACCACTGCCTCTGCCTGGGTACCAGGCAGAGTATGCCCAGCTGGAACCTATCTAGTCAGTCCATAAGCAGGTTGGAAGGTTCCCATCAATGCTTGATATAGGCTCAGACAAGAGCCAAGGCAGTGCCTGCTGCTGGTTTTAAAGACCTTGCTCCAGACCGAGGAGATGAAAGGAGTGTCTGCCAACAATGGAGGGCAAATGACAACACTGTAACACCCAAGGCCTCCTCCTGAGTCCCAAGTGACTTTTTATCTAGTGCTGAGAGGCAAGAACCAGGACCTGTGGCCACAGCCCAATGTACACAGTCACTGTCCTTGGCCAGCCTTTAGCACCTCTGAGCACCTCTACACCATTCTCCCTCAGGCCTGTCAAGGATTCTCTCAAGAGATGGCTTCCCCCTCATCCCCTCATTAAAACGTACCAGACCATCTTTTTCTAACATTCCCCAGAGAGTGTTGCCCATTACTAGGATCTGCCATCTTGAACTCCCTCCCCATGTCTTTTTTTTTGTGGCCCCCCACCCCTGACACTGTTCAGCTTCCTCACACATGGCACACCATAATATACTCTTCAAGTCCTGGTCATTCATGTCTTCATCCAAAAAGTAGGTCCCTATCTCATCCAAGTACAAGGGCCTAGAGTGTAAGGCAAATCCCTTCTTCAGAGAATTCACAATCCAGGCAGAAAGAGACCATGGCTAAGTAAAGACATAATCTAAGTGACTGAGTGATAAATACAGTGGCTGAGAAGAGCACCTTCCGAGGGGGAGGAATGAGGAAAGGCAGTGCAAAGACTGTGGCTGGGAAGAGAACTTGGTGAGTGAAGTGAGTGAGTGAGGTAAAATGGGGTGTTTCAGACAGACTAAAGCCAGGTCACGCAGGGTCTTGTAGCAGGAGTGGCAGGGTCATTCAGATTAAACTCTAAGGGCCAGTTCACTCTTTAAGCAGGAAAAGATAAGATCTGACTTGGGTTTCAAATCATTTTCTCTGGCAGCTGCATAAAGAATGGTTTCAAGGAGGTAGAGAAGATGTGGGGAGGCAGGTCTCCATGGTGGTCAGCAGGAGTTGGTCAGGACTGTTAAGAAGATAAATGTGATGAAGTCCAAGAAGTAAACATTAGATCTGATCAAAAGAGGGGTACAGTAGAGCCGGGCAGGGTGGCGCATGCCTTTAACTACAGCCCACAAAGCACGAGGCCAAGGCTAAGAATCACTTGAGTCCATGGGCTCAGGACCTGCCTGGGGCAACATAGCAAGATGTAGTCTCAAAAAATAGCTGGGTGTAGTGGTGCATGCCTGTAATCCTAGCTACCTGGAGGCTGAAGCTGGGGATCACTTGAGTCCGTGGTACCCCAGGCAAAATAGTGATACCTAGTCTCAAAAAAAAAGAGGGGTACTGTAAGGGTGCCCTGAAAGGAACAATTCAGTTGCCCCGTGGTGACAACGGAAGTGGAGGCAGCGAAACTAGATGACTTATTGGAGAAATTTACTGTGAAGGGAAACAAAGAATGGACTAGTCAGCAGTAGGGGTGTGTGGTCAATAGGGAGTTAATTTAAGCACATTCATATAAATTAGTTCATTTCCTGGGACTGGTTTACCAAGGTATCAAAAACTTGGTGGCTTAAAATATTTACCTCTCACAGTTCTGGAGGCCAAAAACCTAAAACCAGGTGTCAGCAGAGCCATATTCCCCCTAGTGGCTCTAGGAGAAAATCTGCTCCATGATTCTGCCAGTTTCTGGTGGCTACTCCAGCAATCCTTGACTCCAATCTCTGCCTCAGTCCTCATACAGCTTCCTTCTTTCTTCCTGCATGCCTATTTTATAAGAATATGATTGTACTTAGGGCCCCCAGATAATCCAAGATAAGCTCCTCCTCTAAAGATCCTTATAAGGGAATAATTATTCTTTTGCCATATATGGTAATTTTCAAAGGTTCCAGGGATTAGAACATGGACACATCTTTTAGGGGAACCCCACTGAATCCACTGGATTGGGAATGATCTGGAAAAAAAGATAACATTGATGCGGGAGAAGGGAGAACCCAAGTACAGGAGTCCTTAGAAGAGCTGGACAAGGAGGAAACAGCTGAAAATCACCTTTCCCTACTATGTTTCAAAACAATAATGAAAGTGAATTTTATGGTACAAGAACAGAAACACAATGTAAGAGATTATGAAAAACATTCAGAGACCCCCTGCCAAATCCCATCTTAAAGTTAATCAGTTAAAAGGAACTAAGAGGAGGTCAATTGTCACCCAGGGCACAGTCTTATTAAGAAGTCTTCAATATCTACCTTACAGATCCCCTATGAGGCACTTTGCTCCACATGGTAAAGGAGGCTCTGAGGGTGACAAGGTCAGAATCCATGACCGGTGAGACAAACTCTACCCTTCCATTCTGCCATCTCAGCCAATCTACAGGTCTAAGACCAGCTGTTTATCTAGTAGAACTAAAAGAGGGTGTTTTCTGGGGAGATCCAAAGCCATAGCACCAGGGAAACTAAACTGAATCCTGCAGGAGGGCAGGGAAGGTCTCCTGACCAGGTGTGTCACAGTTACCAGGGGGCTCTGCTGCAGGTGTGGCATGCAAGGGAACAGGATTAGGTTAGGAAGGAGGAAGTGTTCCTGCAGTACAGCCTGAGAGTGAAGTGAGAGTCAGAAAACAACTGTGGCAGACACACCCGCTGCACACCCTGGCATGCACACCCTGGCATGCACACCCACGCCTCTGACAGCCCCACAGCCCCACACCCAGCTCTGCTGTGTGTACCTGCATCCCCCCTCCCCCCACCAATGCTCACTCCTGACTGCCTAGACTAGAACCAACTAGAGGAAGCAGACAGACTTCTTCTGTTTGTGGATACCCCTCACTCAGAGGGGCCAAGGACAGTGCCTGGTATGAGCAAACACTTCTCCTTTTCAAGTCTGGGCAAAGTTGTCATTTTTGTGCCCAGCATCACCTCGAGGCTCCCCTTTCTTCTTACACTGTAATCTTCCTCATGCCTTGATTGGGTAGCTGGTGAGGGCAGTGGTCTCTGCAAGCCTGGAGTGAGTGGCTCATTGCTGACCACATTTGCCTGCACTCCCAGCCCTGGGGCACACAGGTCCAAGCCCAATGCACCTGTGAACTGGACAGAACTGAGGGTATATCCAGGTAAAAGGCATGACTAAGCTTTGGCCCTCACTCCCTAGGTCTCACCCTTGTTACTACTGCTTGTCTTTACAGGAGAGACAGCTTCTCCCAAACAGGGCACCTCCAACTTTACTGCCACTTGAAGTTCTATGACCCCAGAAAGGGTCCCCAGCCCATATCAATGAAGTGAGGGGAGCTTTGGGATTCCCTGACTCTAACAGGATTCTCAAACTTCAGTGGGGCCAGAAGTCCTAAATACTAGAAGACACTGATACTATCATTACATATAAACTCGACCTCAGAGATTCTGATTCGGTGGACCAGGGACCCTGTGACTTTCATTTTAGCTAGCTCAGAGGGGGCCATATTCTCCAGAAGCAGGGAATGATGACACAGTGAATGATGAACACCTCCCCACATGCACTCCCTAGTCCTGTGGCAGCAGGAGGACTCAGGAGAACCAGGTTTACCTTTCCAGCCTTATGAGGATGGGCGGTTGGTATCTAGGGCTGGTCAGGCACTACTCAGAGTTCTTCCCTCTCTACCCCTACATCTTGTCCTCTTTCCCTTAGCAGATGCAAAGGAGAAGTTAGGAGCCCGTGATTTACATTTCTTTTCCCTTAATGTACTCACATCTATTTTTTGTCAAACCAGGACAAGAACTGACAGATTTATACATTTATGGAACTTCCTGCTCACAGGGCACAGGAGCTTTTTCTAGTAATTCCCACTGAGCTGGGGTCTCTCCCAGGGGTCTACCAGGAACAAGCCTTCCGTGTACAACTCAGGCTGGGGACTTGTGACTGCCCTGTTGAAGTACAAAAAGTACAAAGTACAAAAGACCATCAAGTAACCAATATGAGAATCAACAAGCAGGAAAGGGCCAGTAAGAAGAAAAAAGGTTGCCCCAAGTCTTGGTAATCCCTGGACTTTGTCACACCAGATGGGATGCATGAGGCCTCCTGGGCAGAAGCCAAGGGCAGCAGCATGTGGGAAAGCCCACTTATGCAGATCAGACCCACAGCCTGGCCAAGCCGGAGGTTCCTGTTCCATTTGGGACCCAGGACACAACCCACAGGGACCAGGTTCAACATGCCTGCCTGCTAACAAGGCTCTAGAAGCATTCCCCCAGCTCCACAATCACCCACAACTACCAGTTTACTATAGGCACCATCCACTTCCATAAATGGGAGCACATTTTCTGCCCACCTCACAAACACTGATACCACAAGCAGCCCTTTCTACAAGACAGCATGATGGCACAGTGAGAATATATGGTGCCAGCTCTCAGTTCAAGTGCCAACTTTGACACAAATTCCTGAGGCACCATCCTAAACAAGACCATAGTCTTCCTGAGCCATCATCCCCTCATCTAGAAGATACAGGGAATAGTACCTACCACTGGAATCACTGCAAGGATCAAATGGTGTAAATTTAATATAATTTGCCTCACACAGTTGACATTCTATCAACGAACTCCTTTCCTTCCTTCCAATCCCTGTAATTTCTTTTTCCTGTCTCAACTCCTACCCCAGAGCTCACCCAGCTCAGAGTGCCAAAGGGCCTAGGCACAAAGATAGACAGTAAATGCTTTCAATAAACCCTAAAGCTCCTTGATACTCCTATTCTCAAGCTCTCAATTTTTAATTGACCAGAATTGAGGCTACATTCCCATTGCTGGCCCCAACCTCTGAACCCAACATTTTCTCAATGTGAGAATGAGAGGACTTGTAAATTCTCCAATTTTCTGAATTCTTGGTGGCACTTCCCAGTCTGCTGGGACAGGACAGTGGAGTATAAACAGTTACACAAGGAAATGAAGTTCTAAAGCTACAGTAAGTAGGTTAATACTTTTTTTAAAAAAAAGTATATAGAGCTGATGTGAGTCACTATAAAAAGCATGCGGGGGCAAATGTCAGTGGTGTTCCCCAAAGGTCACTCTGACCCCCAGTTCGGCCAGGCTATTATTATTACTGTTGTTGTTATTATCATTAGTATTTTGGTAAATATATTCTTGAAGTTGGATTGTGAGCAGTGTCCATTCCGAATGCCTTTGGTCCTAGCGTCCAAAGTTGTCCTGGAATATCCCCTGCTTCCGGGCGATGCCCACAGGATCGGCTCCAGATCCCCAACTTCTCTCTGGCTAAACCCTGAGGGGGGTGGAGGGGGAGAAGCAGTTCTCTTGCAGAGGGGGAGCAACAATCACCAAACTTCAGTACCACCGCCTCCACCCGTCCTCTGGGGTGGTCCACCCGTCCTCTGGGGTGGTGCTTTACCGGGAGTTTCCAGGATACCTTGCCTGGCACCCGCGAACTGCACTCCCTGAAGCCCTTAAAACTGTCCCTCCGCTGTTGTCGGTAAAGACAAAAGACAAGCTGTCCTCTGGACACCCTGGGGAGCAGAGGTCACCACGGTCAGGCCCGGGGGCACTGAGAGAGTCTCAGTATGGTCGGAGTCCCCCAAACAGCGAACCTAACTCAAAGGCGCCCTGCGCACCAGCAACCAGACCCGTCGGGGATCCCCAGGGCGGAAACCTCAGGCTGCAGGAGGTCGTTTAGAGATCTTAGACGAGAAAAGGGAGTTGAGGGATGCCGCGCGCCTCACCTGAGCGGGACGCGGATGGCCAGGTACCTGTCGACGGCCACAGCTAAAAGGCTGAAGATGGAGCTCTGCGTGAGCACCAGCACGAAGCAGGCAAGGAAAAGGCAACTGTAGAAGTCAGTTTTGATGCCCAGGCTGATGGTAATGGCAAACGGGATGGCGAGCAACCCCACCGCCACGTCGGCCGCCGCCAGGGACACCAGGAAGTAGTTGGTGGGCGTCTGCAGCGTGCTCGACGTGCCCACCGCGGCGCACACCAGCACGTTGCCCGCCACCGACAGTGTGGCGACGGCCAGTTCCAGCGCCACGAACAGCGCGTCAAGCGCATCCAGAGACATGGCAGAGCTGGCGGGGCCCCGGGCGTCGCCCACCCGAGCCGCGCGGGGCGCCGGGCAGCCGCGAGGGCTCAGCCGGGCACGGCCGGAGCGCCCCGACCGCGCGTCCACCAGCCTCCAGTCTGAACACCAGACTCGTGCGCTCCGGCCTCGGGCTCAGTGGGCGGGACCACGGGGAAGCGGCCACGCCCATTGGTCGGGGCGCCCGCCGGTCTCGATTTCCCGCGGAGCACCGCCCCTTCTCTAGAGTCTGGCGGCATCCGGCCGAGGCCGTTAGGGTCTGGGTGGTGCGCGGCGGGGCGCTGGCGTCGCACCGCGAAGCGTCCTCGGGCTGAATCTGGCTCGGGAAGACTGGTTTCCCAACTTTTCCTTAGTTTCCAGCTCTGTGGGTGTGTCCCGAGTGTCGCACTTTCTTTCGAACAGCTCCTGGCTTGCGGCTTTGCCCTCCCACACCTGCCGGTCTCCCCCAGTGTACCCCACTGGGCACGCAGGGCTCACCTTGCAAACTGGAATTCATGAGGCAAGGAGGGAGGGGAGGGGTCGAACTCGCGGGCTGTTTCCAGGCACACGTTCCAATCTGACCTATCCTGTGACCCCGAGGGCTAGGATATTTCCGGGAAATGTTGCAGCTCTGCTGCATCCCACCCCTGCGGCGCCGGCAACCTCACCACCGCTGCCCAAGTGGCTCCAACTCCGCCTTCTCCCACCAGGTGGCATACACCTTGGCCTCCACTTCCTCCCCTCCCAGCTAAAATACCAGTGCTCCTCATGCCCCGTTTATGCTTCATGGACACACTAGAACTACTCGGGCTCAAGACCTCAACGTGACCTTTTACACCCTTCACTCCCAAACCTTTCCTCTTCAGCCCCAAGATCCTCTTGAGAGCCAGATCTGAGCATCCCACTGTCAACTCGGTGGGTGTGTCCTGAATGTGGCACTTTCCTTCCAACTGCTGGACTCCACAAGGAGAATCTGGACCCCTCCATTCAGCGAGTTCAAAATTCAAGTTGTTTCAATTCTTCCCCAAACCTGTCTCCTCCCCTCAACTACTGACCCTACCACTCACCTCCTCCAACCCCAAGGAAGTGTGCTCCTCCCTCATCCACCCCACATCCAAACTGCTGCTGATTCTGTTTCCAAGGCTTTGCTTCTCTTCACTCCCAAAGCCACACTCAAAGCCAGTCCTGCCTCACAAACAATTCCCATCTCTTTCCCCACTTCCAGCTCCATCAAGCTTTTACAGTTATCACCAGCACCTTCATTCTAGAACATACCTCACATGCAACATTTCTCCACCAACATCCTTTGTTAGCAGTCATCAGATAAAGTAAGATTGTCAAGTAACAGGAACAGATGCTTGTAAAATAATATCAAGCAAAAATTAAAACATGGAGGTGGTAGGGAAAGGACAGAGAATTTCTTTTTGGGCTGATGAAAATATTCTACATATGGTAATGGCTTCACATTTGAATATATTTTAAAAATTATCCAATTAGGTACTTAAACAAGTGGATTGTGTGATATATTGATTTTATCTCAGCACAGCTGTAGTACCAATGCTAAAGTCCCTCAGCCTCCAACAAATAATCAGTCAATCAGAGCAGGACCAATATTTACCATATAACAAAAAGGCAAAAAATTCTCCAAACACATTCCCAGTAGATGTCCTGGCTGGAGATGTTATTACAGGGGATTTTTCCCATTATTTTTGAATGAAGTTTTGTTGCTTCTGTAATGAAAAAAAAAAGCAGTATTAAAATTATCAGAGAGCCCACAGATTCTACTCATTGGCTGAATCCTGATATCACCTCTATCACCCACATTCTCATGTACTCATCACAAACTACTGTTACTGTTATCGTAGATGATAAACTAGAACCTTACCTCAAGGAACCATGTGAGAGCACTTCCTTGGGATAGTGGAGTACAAGTGTTAGGGGAGGATTCCTGGGAAGGTGGCTTTTGCAGAGACAACAATGAGGAGGTATCCGGGTAAGGAGTCAGGCTGGGCGGAGGCGTGGACAAGGGGTTTTTGGTGGACAACCATGCCCAAGAGAGTAGAGAAAGACTGCCTGATCAGAGTAGGATTCCACTGCCTGGATGGATTGCTGGATCATTCTGATAGAGGTTCAATGTGCAGGAGACTAGGAGATCTTTGAGCAGTAAAGGGTAGAATTGTCTGGCAGTAATGAGTGAGAGTTGGCAGAGGCAGAGGAGGTAGCGGTAGAGAGGCCAGTTGGTGGTTGTGAGTGCTTCCTGCATACTCTGCAGTCTCAGCCCCAACATTTTCTATGCCTGGAACCCCCATTTCTCCTTTCTTGAGTCCAACA